>JAXGGA010023979.1:0-12736 GCA_038373865.1 Uloborus plumipes
CAGGGGTTTTTTTTTCGCAAACAATGAATATGTTTTCTATTTGTTACACGGATTGCTTTATATTTTCTCTTCATTCATTAAAAAAATTCAAAACATTTCCTTTAAATGCTCAAATGTTAGCAGTGCAATTTTCATCATAACTCGAAGAGACAGAACTATACTAAGCAGAAAAACACATAGAAAAATATAACTAAAACCAACTGTGTTAAAATACATTTTACATATTCTCAACTAAGTCCTCAAACGCAGTGTCCTTTGTTTTTAAAACGTTCCACCACGTGCTCTAACAGTGGGGAAATACTGGCGTCAGCGAGAATGGAAGTTTTTCTTTCGTAATGATTCCGTGTGTGACTTGCAAGTCACTCAGACTCGCGGCGCCTCAGACCTACCTGGCGAAAATTTATTTCAAATGGAATCTCCTCGATGAGCTGCCGATGCGAGGGTGGGCGACTCTTTCGGAATAATTTGAAGATTCATGCTCACAAATGTCGGAAGGGACCGTTCACAAATTGTGAGCTGACAGTGGCTTTGTGATTGGATGGTTATTGTAAAGAATTGAAGCACACCAATTTCTGTCTGTTTTTATCTGCACCAATCTGGTTACATTTTAACTAATGGTGCGAACATCGATTATTTCGATACATCGACCCCAAAACATCAATGTTCCTAAAAAAAATATAATTCCGAAAAATACTTTTTTTTTTTCACTTTTCCTTGAAAAAAAGGATTTTTTTTTTTTTTTTTTTGAAGGCATAAATTTATTATCAGAAATAAAAAAATGTTTCAATGCAAGTTTTATTATAAAATACATGATTTTTCTTGATGTACAGTAATTTAGTGTACAAAATAAATGTTACAAAATAAATTTCCGATTTTTTCATATTCGAAAAACTATTTCAATTTTCTCCGTTTTCCCTTACCTGTTCGAATGCAATTGCAAATACAGATTAAATTCATTTATAAAGCATTTCTCTTCTTCTGCTTAAATACCATCACTCTTATTCCTAATTAAAAAAAAGATAAAGAAATTTTATCACTTATCATATGTGTTTTTATTGCAAATTGGTGGAAAAGTGAAACAGCGCATCCCAAATTGCCAGCCTAATACCTGACACAAGACAACAACAACATTGCAAATTGGTTTCGGCGTTTGTAATACCAAAATAGTTTTGAGAGGGCATTAATCATTGGAGTTTGATAAATTGACTACGATCAGCCTGGTCGGGTTCCAAGCAGGGCTGCGGAGTCGGAGTCGAAGATTCGGAGTCGGACTGATTTTGGACCAAAGGAGTCGGAGTCGGAGTCGCTGGACTCCGACTTCGACCACCTTCGATTTGGATGAAATTTTATGGAGGTGAAAACATATCTTTGAAACTAACAGATAAATTTTCAGCGTCCAATATCCAAATCCTAAGCATCTAGGATCATTAAAAAATGCTTCAAATAACGGGTCTTTGCAGCAAAAATGCTATGTGTTAAAATAAAGTCTGGCCATTTAACAAGAAAAGGATTAGTTTTGTACGGAGTCAAATGACAAGAGCGGCACTTGTCTATAGCTCTGGAGAAAATGAACTTTTTGGGAGGTCACAGTGACCTCCGAGAATTGAGATAAATGTTGTGAAATTACCTGCGAGAATTCTTGAGAAAATTAAACTTTTTGAGAGGTCACAATGACCTCTCATGACCTCCGACTGGGATGCCCCAGCTTGCTACCCCCCCCTCTAAAGTGAGTCCTGGCTACGACCATGAATAAAAATGAAACTTTTTAAAATGGACTTAATATTTCAACCTTTGTTTAGGGTTTTTCCCTCTTCATATTTGGGTAAAAAAATAATATAAAAAAAAGCAGGAGTCGGGAGTCGGAGTCGAAAGTTTTAAAATCCCAGAGTCGGAGTCGGAGTCGATCATTTTTCCTCCGACTCCGAAGCTCTGATTCCTAGCCTGCTGCTGATCGTCGTCTTCGCATTAGTGTCTCTATAAATTACATACGCTGATTAAACACAAAAGCAGCACTATCGTCGTCCTCATAAAAATAAAGCTTGTGACCAATATATCCGGGGAGCTGTGGGAGATCTGGCGCCCCATGGAATATTTCAGACCCGCTCAGCTCCCCCGGAAAAATTTCTTTAACAACATTCTGTAGCACATTTTTTTCCTCAAAATTATTTTCAAATGTATGATCTATTTTCTTCCAAGAAATTTACGCAATGTCACCAAAAATCGTCAAATGTCATTTTTTAAAGGTACAATTTGGAATTTTTTCCGTTAAAAATTTTTGAGATTTCCTATTTCTGAGCAAATATTCCATCTGAAACTAAGTTCATATTAAAAATACAAAAGTGTAGTTAAAGTTGTCTTTCTGAGGAAAGAGATACCAGCAATGTTTTAAAATAACTTTTATTCACAGAAAGTGTTCATTTCAGCATTTATGACTTTATAATTGATCTTGTGTGTAAAGGGGAGAATAGTTTGTCTTACCCCCCCCCCCTCCCTCCGAAAGCGCATAGATCCGGCTATGCACCGGGCTCCAGTGGTTATACAAAGTTCCTACGCCACTGCGTGTGCCAGGTTGGTGATTTCAGAAGTATATATCTACAGATTTGATTGCATCCCTTTTTTTGCATATTCCATTTCCTTCCTGATCATGTAAAAAAAAAAGTCATGATCCTCTAAATTTTTTTTTTAATTTTTATGTGCTTTAAACTCTTATTTGGAATGGTTTACAGATATTTTAGGGTTAAAATAGTTCGCTGTTGCCATATTTATTTAGTTATTTAACGTCCTGTTTATGAGATATTTTGCAGATGTGTGAGCAAAATCCGACCTTACTTGACTTTTCTTTTGCAAATTAACATTATAGAAGGTATCTGTGATCAATTTTAAGCAAATCACTTTAAAATAGTTTAATTTTATGAAAAATAAGTTCGTAAAAAAAACTTACTTTCTGTGGCTACCCATGCTGGATCGTTGCTTGACTGATTTGTCTGAAAATAGCTGTCAATAAATAAACTCTGATGTCCAAATAGTGGCTCTAACTAGTTTTCTCAAGAAGAAGGACTATTTAACGTGTGAAAAACAGCTTTAGTAAAATGAAAAACCCATTACAGGTTTTTGTATGCAGTAACTAACAAGCGTCCCATTTTTTGGCTACTGGGCATAAATGGGTTAAACTCTTTTATTTTCAAAATAATAGACTATGGGGGCCCAAAACTATTACAATATGACAGGTCTCAAACCAATTAATTAGCCAGTGCAAATAATTTTTGATATTCTCAATGGGGCAATTCCACGGGAACAGACGTATCAGTTTTTTACAAAACTGGTTACAAAGACCAAAAATATGTTGAATTCCTGTTTCATTTCACCAACTTTAAGAAGAACATTGTTTTTACTTACATGTATATATAACGCAGGTAAATTTTAAAGATTTACTGAAAAAAAATAACTACTATTATTTAGAAGTAGAGTCAATGTTCTTCCTAAACTTGATGCAGCGAAACAGGGATCTAACATATTTGGGGTCTTTGCAGGTAGTTTTGTGTGAAGATTGATGCTTTTTATCAAAATGGAATAGCCCAATAGTGGAATATGGTTTTAAGATGTTCTTTGATCATCGAACTTGATAAATTGACTGCGATCAGCCAAGGGCGGACCCAGAAATGTTCCAAGGGAGGGGCGATCGTTTTTTTTTTTCTTACTTGCCCATTTTTGATCGCCATGCATCCTTGTTTCATTACATATGTTTTGGTCTTCCATTTCGAAAAAATTTCAGATCAGAGCCCCGAATCCCCACCCTTTCCCTTAATATCATCAAAGATCAACTAAAATTGCTTTTTTTGAACTTCAAAATCTAAAAACTGCTGGGAAAGAGTCCCTCAAGGGAAGGGCGATCGCCCCCATCGCCTCTCCCTTGTATCCGCCCTTGCGATCAACCTATTCAGGTTCCAAGCTGCTTCTAGTCGTCGCTTTCGCATTTACGTTGCCGCTTATGATATAAGCACAAATTACATCCCTTCAATTGCATGCTTCTCTTTAATCCTGATCACACAAAATCAATACCGTCACCGTCCCCTTAAAAGAAAGAAGAAAAAAAGAAAACAAGAAGGCTAGTGACTAATTTATCTGCGGTTTATTGCAAATTTGTTTCAGCCTTTAGATACTCTTGTGGAGCCAATAAAGACATAACCACAAAGCTGACGAAGTGCTCATGGTTCAGCATGCGAAAGAGTTTCTCCTGACCTCCAAATCGGTGAACTCCTTTGCAATGTTTTGACACACCATCATGGAAGTGCGCTTCCCCGCTGCGCACCAAGAATTGAGCCGGGAAAATGACTTTCAGTCTCGGAGTGGAAGGGTTTGGCACCTGATTTACGGAAATTACGTAATTAAGCTTTTACGGCCGGAGGAAGACGTGTCAGCTGATGGATAATCAAGGGTGTAACTAGGAAACTACGATGGTGCTTGTCAATAAAGTATCGGGTTTTGTTACTTTATTCATGAGAAAATTTTCTTTTGGTGATGTAAAAAATATTTTTTCTTTCTTTTCTTTGCTTTTAGATTTCCAATGCCTTTCAATACGCTTTTATTAAGTTCACATGTGGGTTTGCTTGCTTGTTTGCTTGCATGTAACTCTGAGTAAAAGATAAAATTCACGTTCTTTGAATATAAAAGAAATATATTTAATACTTTATACTAGCAGGGACCAGACCTTAGTTTCGGACCACACGTATCGCAATTCGTCATTTCGAAAAACATAATTTGAATTCGAGATGTCAAAATTTGTTATTATTATTATTATTTTTATTTCAGGGCGGTGTTCTTTACTTTATTTATTTACGCAATTATTTCTGTAGATAAAATAAATATTTTTAAACTTGAAAATATTTTCTTTAACATTTTGGGAATAAAAACGCAAAGAGATTTACCGTAAAATTTTCAAAAGCAACATTTTTATTGTAATATGTAGTGCAGAGATCATATTGGATTCAAAATGTACGATCTTTATATGAAAGTACATTTTAAGTTGCACTTAGATGTTATCCTCTCCGGGAAAAATAACATGAATAAAATAGAGTTGCTTTCTGCTAGAAATATAAAAAATATTATAACTTACACCTTTCTTTCCCTCTTCATGTCTGCGCAGAAAATTTCGAAAAACAAACCTAATTCATGGTCATCTATCTGACAGAATTACGAAAACTGTCCATTATTTCGAAAATTTCTATGGCATGCCACTCGCTCTTTCAGAAGATGGAACATTTTTCTTCGAGAGAAAAATGGCCAAGAAGTCGCATGTAGCTGTTACCAGTTTAGCGCCACATTTACGACTGAAAAATTCATGTAGTTTTTTGTGCGAACAAAAATGTGAAAAACAAATTGCATTAGCTAAGTGACTCGACGTTTCGTCGTTTGGTAGAACTCAAAAAAATGAAAAATAAATAAATGTTAATAATAATAATAAATGTACTCAAGAACAAATATTTGTAATAAAGATGATTAATAAACAAACGAACTGTTTAAATGTTGATAGGTAAAAGTACTATAATAAAATAACAAAAACGTTCAATTTAAAGTTATTCCCAGCTGAAAATAATCGGCAGAAAATATGATTTTTTTTTTTTTTTTTTGAAGTTGTTTTAAAGATTTCCGCAGATTTTTAAAAGATAAAAAAGTAAAAAAATCTGCAGTAAATCCACAAAAGAATTGTTTTCTTTCAAAGTTGTCTAAAAATTCTGCAGGTGTTTTGAAGCATGCTCCAAATATGCCAACATTTTCTGCAGATTTTTAAGAACTTTTCAGCGTATTTTTTTTTTTTTTTTTGCTGGGTTCCTAATACAGAAGATTAATGCATTAAATTTAATGCTGGAAGTATTAGTGGAGAACGAAAATTCAACATTGATATAAATTAAATAAAACAAAATAGCGGCTTAAAAAGTGCGTTGCAGACCATTGGCGGTTCCAGGTACGTTTTATTACGTAGCAATACCCTAAAAAAATTTTATCATTCTATTTAGGGACTTATTGTTGCTATAATTAAAATATTTGAATACCATAACCCTTCGTTATATCGCACTTTTCATTTATCTCCCGAAAGTTATACTTTTAAAAACAAAACAGAAAAAAGTTGTGTTTCTCAGGAAAGAATTTTTTTTCTTCTTTTTAATCAATGAACCTAATTTATATGTTTGTCGTTGCAGTTTGAGCTGTAACTTCGATTTGTATTCCACTATAAAACAATTGAAATATTTTAAATTATTTTAAGAGCAGTTGGTAAGCAAATTTGCTTTTGTTTTTCCCCACCCCTATTGGAAAAAATTTCAAAAACCACTATCAAAATGATACTGGAAAGAGCAAAATATTACCGGGAATTTAAATTCTGGTATCAAACCTTAGTGGAAATTTTAATCCCAGTATCAAACTTTAGTGGAAATTTTAACCCTGGTATCAAATCTTAGTGGAATTTTTTTTTTGGTGGTTTTTCAAGTACTGGAAATTTTAACCCTGGTATCAAATCTTAGTGGAATTATTTTTGGTGGTTTTTAAAGTAACTGGAAATTTTAATCCCGGTATCAAACCTTAGTGGAAATTTTTATGGTGGTGTCAAATCTTAGTGGAAATGTTTTTGGTGGTTTTTAAAGTAACTGGAAATTTTAATCCTGGTATCAAACCTTAGTGGAAATTTTTATGGTGGTGTCAAATCTTAGTGGAAATGTTTTTGGTGGTTTTTAAAAGAACTAGAAATTTTAACCCTGGTATCAAACCTTAGTGGAAATTTTTTTGGTGGTTTTAAAAAGAACTGGAATTTTAATCTTGGTAACAAACCTTAGGGAAACTTTATGCCGGTATCAAATCCCAGTGGTTTTTTTTTTTTTTTTTTTTTTTTTTGTGGTTTTTAAAAGAACTGGAAGTTCTAATGGCGGAATCTTATCTTAATGGAACAATAGTGGGAACTTTAAAACTATCAAAGAGTCATCCAAAATACTAAAAATTGACTTTTTGAATACTTATAAAAAGTGCATTGCTAGTAGCAAAACTTTTCTTCGCTCAATAATAGGAATGGTCTTCCTATTTCGAAAACTTTTCAGCACTAGAGAATCAGAAAATTTGTTTAACAAATATTCTGTGAAGCTTTTTTTGATTTTTTGATAATTTTGCCATTTATTGAATCCTACTATTATTTTTTAAAATATATATATACATACAATAGTGATCTTTTAGTACCCAGTTTTAAAACATATGACTTTCTTTCTTTCAATTATTTTCTTTTTTCAAAGGAATTTTACAACTTAAATAAATTAAGGCTATTGCAATTTCTTTAAATTGCAAGTCCAAGTAATTTTACTTTAAAATTTAGGATGAAATTCAGAAAAATGACCGGATAGCAATGGTGTGTTAACTATGCCTAACTTTTAAGTTTTCGGTGCCCAAGGCACTTTTAACTTTTCCCGCCTCCTTTTACTTGTTGATTTATATGTACATGTGTTTGTTTAGGTCAATGATAATTAATCATTAACAAACACAGCACAGTCATACAAAATGTTGTTAAGATTTTTTAAAAATAGAGCTGCAAAAAAAGGAAAAAACGAACAATAAAAGATTTGTGGTTTGTAATTTTTAAAAGAAATTAAGGTAAGATTAGGGGGGAATTTCCTGCTTCAAAATCGGTACCTTTACAAAAATTACATAAAAAGTCGGCATCTTAAATCATTCTAAATAAAAACCGGTACCTTTACAAAGATTGTTTAAAAAAAAAATGGTCCGAAAAAGAAGTATTTTGACGAAATTCCGGGGACTTCCATTCGAATGCGTTTTCCTTGTTACTATCGGCATTTCCGCGTGAGCGAAGTGAAATGAAGTTATTACTGAAGACGAACGGAACGAACTGAAATGAAGAGACGGCCGAGGCGTCCATTGTTTACATCACCGGCCGATCAAACCATGTGCGTCGCGCGTTTTTGAATACGAGTTACATTATTAATTAAGTGATTCATTTAGTTGATTTTTTAATTGAAATCATGTCAAAACGAGGTTGACCAGCTACTGGAGCTGGAGGTTCCCGACATAAAGATTATTATGTCAAACGTTTATGACTGCAAGTTGCTGGCTGTTATTACTTTGTTTTTTTTTAATTTTCCTCTTAAGTATTAGTCTTTTTTTTTATGGTGTTAGTAATTTATAATTTTTTTTTTGACAATGTAAGTTCTTTTTGTATTATTTAATAATATGATTATAAATGTAACAATGACATGAGTTTTTTGTCCAAAATTAAATAACTTAAAATGTGCTGTGAAAAAATAGCGAACGAGAAGTAGTATATTCACAAAAATAGGATGACGATTAAATATATTCACAAAGATAGGTAGTAAGATAAAAATCCTGGATTGGGCCTATTAATTTGGGCAATGATATAAAAAATAATAAATTCCCATTAGGTGTTATAAAACTAGACAATATGTACAAAATTTGTCAAATAGTTGTCGAAAGGTGCACAGCAACTAAACTTTGATTGCATCCTTTTTATGATATTATACATATAGAATATTGATAGCGATAAAATTACACATTTGTGTTCGTATAACTTCATTGTTTTTCACTTTTATTCTGCAAAAACATTATTTATTTAACTAATAAAGATATATACCCGTTACAAGTAATAGATATTTTTTTTTTTTCAAAATAACTAAATAAATAGCACATTGTGTTTGTCTAGTTCCTTTTGGATAGGAAATATCTTTTTAGCATTTTATAAAGAAGGGATGTCATTACATTTTTGATACATAAAATTGAAATCGCTTACATTATTTATAGAGTAATATGTTTTATGGGAGAGGTAAGTGATATGTAAGCATACAAGCAGTTTATGAAAATGTTAGCTTATATGCTTTCATTTTTATGCACAAAGTTATCTATTTCATTAAAGAGGTAAGGCTTTAGATGAAAATTTGTAAATGTGCTGTCAGGTGTAGTATAATAGATAAACGATTTTGTATTTGCTCACACAGCGACGTCGTATCAGTATTTTTCATTCTATTTGGGTCACATGTCTGACAAATAGTTGTCGAAAGGTGCACAGCAACTAAACTTTGATTGCATCCTTTTTATGATATTATACATAGAATATTGATAGCGATAAAATTACACATTTGTGTTCGTACAACTTCATTGTTTTTCACTTTTATTCTGCAAAAACATTATTTATCTATATATATAAAGATGACGGTGTTCGTTTGTACGTTTGTAACCGCTGGCCAGAAGCCCCCACAGCACCTACAGACCTGAAACTTGGCTCAAAAATTCGAACGTACCCCGCCCTCGTGCACCTCGAAGCCCAAATTTTTAATTTCGAATTAGTTATTTTTAAATTAATTAATTAGTCTCATTTTTGGTGTATCCGCCATAATTGAGGGGGGAAAACCTTCCCCCACCCCAAAACATTATGTATCGTTGGAAAGGGGTTTTTTTTCTGAAAAAGAAAAGTTTTAGCACGTTTCTGTCCGTTAATTAGGACAGGAGATATTAATTAATCAAATTTAGTCAATTTTCAAGGCCTAACTCTACGCAGAACTGAAACACTAGAGCCATTTTCCTGATCAGCTGCTCTTTTGTCCCTGAAGTTACTTTGTGGTTTAAATTTGCGTATAGATTTAAGCCTTGAAAATTTATTCAATTTGATTAGTTAATATCTTCTGTTACTTACTTAACTTTCTGTCTCTTATATTTATTTGGCGAATTGATTTAAACTTTAACATGACTTTAAGGTGCCTGCCTACCTTCGGAGGGAATTTTTTGAAATATTATCAAAAACTATTTTTTAAATAAGTTATATGATAGAATTCGTCTTTAAAAAATTGAGAAAACACCAAAAATAGCTGCATAATTTTTAAATTTTGTTTTTTGAGGGAAAACGTATGTGAAAATAGCAATAAAATGGTATTTTTTGCAAAACATCAAAACTCAAGTTCAAATCAAGGTATTTCTGTTCTGTAATTTTTTTTATCATTAGTGACACCCATTGCAGGGAATGACCCTTGCTCAGAAATGTAAAGACACAATTAAAAAAATTATGAAGGTGAACATTTCCATAAATTAAGAAATTGTCGAAATATGACTAATTTTAACATGCTACACATTACAAATCATTAAATAATGATGTTCCAATGATCAGAGAGGGTCATTCCCTAAATCAACTCATTAGTATTGACAAAAAAAAGTTTCAGAATATTACAAACATAACTTTTTGAGTTATGCTGTTTTGCGTTAAATAGAAATCTTAAAAATTCAATTTCGAGAAAAAGGCAAAGGAAAGCTGCTTCCAGTTACTAAAACCCTTAGACCTTTAATATTAAAATGCCTGTAGCTTCGGTTCTAAGCAAGATAGAAGCAAAATTCAAACTGATTTGGAAAGCTAAGAATTCAAGCTTCAATACTAAATCATAAAATAAAAATTCATTTTTTGACCAAAAATTGCATTTTAAAGGTAGGCAGGCACCTTGTGGAATTTAAAAGGTTGTGGAGCGCATTTGAACTAAAGGATATAATATTTTTTCTTCAGAGGAGGTTAAAGTGAATTTAAATTTATTAAGTTGACTTCCTCAAAATTCGGGGTTCCCGAAAATGTCACAATGGAACTATCATTGTTAAAAATTTAGGGATGTCTGTTCAGTTCCTCTTCGCATTTGGCGTCGTAAAGTTTGGCGACAATCAGGAAATTTACCAAACCTCCCAGCCAGTGAAACACTACTTTCTCCAACTCAAAGAAAAATAAAACGGTCTGGGAAGGAACAGTAGTTGTTTGCAGTTTAAAGCGTATTTTATTGCATGTTTAAAACATGTATTTAATGCACTAAATTTTTAATAATAATAGTTCCATTCTGACATTTTCTGTAACACCGCTATTCATTTAACCGGGAAATTTTCCAAACTTCCCGGCCAGTGAAATCTTGATTATTTGAGAGTCACTGTTAGATTGTAATCTTTTCAAAGAGATGGTACGAAAGACATTATATTTCTTTCCTTTTAATGTTCACATTAAAATCATGGAAGAATGGTTGTAGCTGATCTACCTGATACAATCGGTTCCCTATGTTAATAAATTTAGATTTGGCGACCAATTTTACATTGAAATTACGGTTAAATCGGTGAATTATATTAAATTTCAAGGGCAATATTGCTGTGGTCGTTGAAAGTTTTCGAAAATCTTGGCTCTACAGTTGTGTCAAAAGTTCCATTGAAACGTAAAAATTTCGCTAAAAATAAATAAGTTCCTCACACACACACGAAAAGAAGAAAAAAGTCTTTAAAACTAAAATAATCCTCGCATTGAACACTACAAACTGAAATGGCATTAAAAGTGTCATCCATATATTTTAAAAGGTCGTGGTGCACATTTGAATTAAAGAATATAATAATTTTACTTAAGAGGGTGGAGTGAATTTAAATTTATTCAGTTGACTTTCTGTACTTTTTTGCACGGGCATCGCCGTGCGGGTACTGTAGTTTAACTAATAAAGATATATACCAGTTACAAGTAATAGATAATTTTTTTTTTCAAAATAACTAAATAAATAGCACATTGTGTTTGTCTAGTTCCTTTTGGATAGGAAATATCTTTTTAGCATTTTATAAAGAAGGGATGTCATTACATTTTTGATACAAAAAATTGAAATCGCTTACATTATTTATAGAGTAATATGTTTTATGGGAGAGGTAAGTGATATGTAATCATCAAGCAGTTTATGAAAATGTTGGCTTATATGCTTTCATTTTTATGCACAAAGGTATCCATTTCATTAAAGAGGTAAGGCTTTAGATGAAAATTTGTAAATGTGCTGTCATGTGTAACAGAATGGAATACTTTGGATGTAAACAGTGAATTTCGCAACAAAGCTACTGTAAGGTTTTCGCCCTAATTTTTTTTTTTTTGCTCTTTAAAAGCTTTAAATAATTTTAAAAATGTATTTTTACTATGTTTAAAGTATAAAATGGGTGATCTGATAACGATAACTAAACATATATTAACGCTACTTTCACGCCATCGACTTAAACCAGGATGCAAACAGGAATTACTATTCCCACAATTTGCAATGAGTCATCACTAAGCACATTGTTTTGATATTCAAATCAAACCACTAATTCTCCTCACCAAAGAAGCTAGGGACAAACTCAGGGTTGTTTGATTTTATCCGGGGCGGAAAAAACCGCCCCGGACAAAATAGCATTTTGTCCACTTTAAAGAAAATGACAGTTCTTGATTAAAAAATCCAAAGTTTAAAAGTAATGTTTTAAAATATTGACTTTTTTTCAGTGAGGTACTAGTTTTATTGTCAAAATTAACGCATATAATTATGTATACCAGCAAATATTTAATAAACAATAGATACTATAAAGATATAGTATCTGTATAAAATAAATGAATATTAACGATAAGATTTAATGCTTACTAGAGCACACATCAGCAGTAAATAATTTTAAGATGTTTATTTTTTGTGAAGGAGTTTCATTGCCAACAATAAAAGTGTATATAAAATATAAAAGTAGAAATGAAAATTTTAAAAGGTTTTAATCTCAAAATATAAAAAACCCTGTGAAGTAAACATTATTTGATGTCACGAAAGAAAATTTTGCCATGAAATCAAATATGTTCCTATAATAACATTAATCTATCCATAAAACAATGCTGTGTACATAAATAATTTGCAACGGTGTAACATTCATTAAATCCCCAAAAAAAAAAAAC
>JAXGGA010023980.1:0-12734 GCA_038373865.1 Uloborus plumipes
AAGAATTGATTGATCAGGATGAATCTGAGAGTCCCATCTATCGAATGTCTAGAACGAAAGGAGCATTGAAAACAAACGTTAAAAAATGAAAGTACGTACTCTTATGAGACATTGGCAATATGTGTCTGAATGAATTCTGATATAATCTGATTCAAGGAGCAAGGACCTCTTCCGAAGACTTTTATGATGCTGGACGGGGCGCATTAATATGCTTCACTTTTGATCAGAACAATATTTCTTATTTTTAAACCCCGACGCAACGAGGAAGGGGATACAAGCTTGACGTGTCTGTGTATCTGTCTGTGGCACTGTAGATAATAAACGGATGGAGCGATTTTAATAATGGTTTTTTTTAATCGAAAGGAGGAGGGGAAACCTGGTCGAGAGTGATTTTATCGCTAGGTCTCCTCTTTCTATGACTTTAATTATCCAAGACATTAATTAAAAACCTCCAAAGTTAGCGTTCAATCTAAGCCTTATATGCTTTTATGCGATTAATCATGTTAAACAAGATCTTTTTCTTGGAAAAAAAATAAATAAATTGGTATACTTTTGTTGTAAACGTCATTTTCATTAAAAAAAAATAGCTACAAAACAAACTGAGGCATTTTCTTAGCTTAGATGTGGCGATAGCTCGAAATGTTTGTAATATTTTAAGTTATGTATTCTTGGACCGTTACATAGTGAAGGGATATTGTCGACAAAAGTTTACTTTTGGTATAAGGGAGTGGAAGCAATAGCGTATTTTTACTGTTAAAGTTTGAAAGATAGTTAACTTTCTCAAAATCCTTGAAGTTCTCGAAAGAATTTCAAATTTTTTATTTCAAAAAGTATGGTTGAATTTCATATGAATTTTAACGCAAAGCACAAGGTTTCGGATTATTTGTGCATTAGATATTCAACTAAGTTCAAAAGAGTCATGTGACAAAAAGACTATTTAATTCTCAGACATGTGATTTGTAGGATCAATCACTCCAAAACCTTACGTCGTGCCTCCTGAGGGCGAAGTCAGATTAATAAACTTTCTTAGTTGCTCAAAAATGAATAAATGAATAAATAAAAATAAATAAATAAAAAGGATGAAAATTCAAGAAAAAAAGGACAAAAAATAAATTAATCTTTTGGTATCATAGCTGTCGAGTTCTGCTTTCACTGCGTACATTTTTAGAGCTGTCGATACAACTGCCATTTTAACATTCCCAATCTTTCGGTATTTAACCCTCGTGGGTCCCTCCCATTTCAGTTACACTCAAGACCCTTGGGGTCATAAACGACCCCAATGCTTCCTTTAATTAATTTATTATGATTATTGAATGTTACATGCATTATTTAAGTTCACACACTTTTTAATGCTAAAATAATAAAAATAAAAAGACACAATCAAAGTAAAATTTAGTTTATGCATTAAAAATTAAAATTTTAGAGCAAAACTTACAATAACTGTAGATTTATTTACAACTGTTACAGACCTGAAAAAATATGATTTTTTGCAAGTGAATTACAAACACTTATGACATTTTTCGATGCATTTTCTGTCCAGTTCTCTCGGACAAAAGTTGCAACGTCCTCTTTTTTTGGCATTCTGGGGAAGTGACCTCAAGGGTCTTGTGTGTAAAAAATGCAATTCGGGAAAAATAAAACAGAATAATAGCATTATTTTGAATAGAAAACTAGAAGAATAAAAGCCACAAAATGCCATTAAAAACAAATGGTTGATTAACAAGATATATTAAACAGAAATTGCATTGGGGTCACATATGACCCCAAGGAACCCACGAGGGTTAATTACTCCTCAATGTAAGACACTTCAGAAATTCAGAGTATGAAATTTTAGCAGCTTGGGTTATGTGCTGGGTGAGAGAAAAACACAGATTCACATTTATGGAGCAAATGTGGAAAAGGGAAATAGAGCTTTATCATCATTTCAACCAGATTTTGTTTCTGCCACATGTTTCTATTCTTGAAACTTGAAAGAAAAGATAGATGCGTTTAAAAATCGATCGATGACCGCTTTTGACTTTCTGTTTCAAAGCAGTCGGAAATTTTATGCGAGATTTTCTACTGTTTTTCGGGTTAGCTTTCTATTTTTTAACAATATTCGGTGTCATGAAAATGAAGAACTTTTCAAAGTGTATAAGCATTTTCAACCCAAAATATGTAATTAGGAGAACTATAAGAAGGGAACAAATCAGGAAAGATTGTGAGATCTTGTTCGCTGATATTCATTTTTTGTCACTTGAAAATAAATCTACCAAACATTCTAATTATGGGCTCTACAGTCTACACACACACACAAAAAAAAAAAGAGTTTCGCCATCTTGAATTCAAACTATGTTTTCCACAATGACGAATTGCGATTTGTCCTTTGTTTATGTGTGTGCGTTTGTTGACGTGTGTATGTGTAGGCGATCATGTGTGTGTGTGTGTGCGTGTGTGTGTTTGTGTGCGTGTGTGTGTGTGTGTAGCACTTGGCTACACTATCTGCTCTACCTGCTCTGCCAAGGATCAGAGGCGTTCTTGGAGGCGAGGGGGTCGCATCAGCATCCAGCAGGAGCAGGTGGACTGTCTGAGCAGCTCTGGGTCCGCCATCTTGTTCCGCGTGGTGAAGGCGTGGGCGCCACGTTAGCAGAGCAGATTGGTGAGAAACGTTGTCAGACTGTCAGTTTGAAAGTGGGACTGCATGACGAAAATTAGTCTCAGAAATCTGTTTTCCAAAACATTGGAAAAAGGGGCGTGGGTAGTAGCAGTATGAAATAGAATTTAAATGCTAAATAAAATTGTCCACTTCTGACTCCACTTTTGCTGAGTAAACACTTGACAATATCTTCTAAACGCCAGAGAAAAAAAATGTTTTGAATAATTAGCGTTGAATATTATATTCTAGATAACGTTTGGAATCTTGAATAAAAACTCGATATTGTGCAGAAGAAAATGTATCGAAGTTTGCTCTGATCAAAAGTAATTATTTCTAATGCATACTTTTTTTTAACTTATCTTCTTTTAAAATTGGTGTGTAGTTTTCAGATTAATGCTCGTTTTTGCTTTCTGACTTTGACTTCTATTGAAAGAAGTTTGGGGAATGTTTTGTTAAACGCATGAGAGGAAAGTCAAAGAAATATATCGTCGGCACCATGCTAAAATAACGAATGTGAAAAATCGCGTTTTTCAAGTTCGGTGGCTTCCCGTAGTACTAAAAAAGGGCTACCTACTGATAAAAAGAGGAATCTGTTAGATGGTCGTAAGCCAATGTATTTTTACGAATTCACAGCTTTGCCCGATTAAGTTCTGCTATATTTACGAATGTGATATTGAACAGTTTACACAGTTAAACAAATAAAAAAAAATATATTTTTAAGGATTTATTGCCTTATCTTGTGTTTAAAAAAAGTTTTTCTTAGTAAAACAAAACGTTTTTATTTTACCCTTTCATCCATTATTATTAATTTTTATAACAATTTTGTATCCTAGATGTAAAGTATCGAAAATGAATGCCATGAAACTTCATTGCAAACTATCGAATATTCTCTAAAATTTCATATTCGATACTTTACCTTCAATTCAGTAACTTTCGACTAAGAATGTCCATTTTGGTAAAGAAGCGAATATTTTTAAGCAATTATTATTGATAATTTTACAAATAATTAAAATTTAAATGATACCTGCGAACGGTAGTTTTACACTTAAAGATATCTATAAAAATTAGAAAATTGAAAATAACCAAACGCGTCAGGTGGGAATAAATTATATTCAGTGTTTTGGCTCTCCTGAAAAGTGCCAATTTTCACATTCGTAATTTTAGCATGGTGCCGACGATATAATATAGTATATGTTTCCTTTATTAACTTTATTTTTTGAGAATAAATTTAAGTTTAGAGGGAGAAAAAAATTAGAAGCGCGTCTGAATATCGATTGTCATTCGCAGTACTCGATTCAGTGCAGCTCCTTCAATAACTAGTTCAGCAGGATTTTGGAATCAATTCTCTCCTCCGCGGTTCCGGTTGTAACAGAAAAACTTATTGAAAACGTTAGCAATGACTTGTTACTGAACAGAAGTCATTTATTGTTCAGCTATGAAAGAGAAATTCTCAAGAAATTCTAAAATTATTTGAGTAAATTTTTTTTCTGCAGTTCCTATTTAAAAGAAAGTACTTACAATGTATTCGAAACAGAATCGATATAGTCAGATACAAAGACGTTAAGTGAGAGAAAAAATATTCTAAGTAGGACGTGTGCAAGCTCAAATCAAATTACGTAAGCTTGGCCATGGCCGTATTTAAGGGGTGGGTTTTTGAGGGTCAAACACCCTTCGAAATTTTCTTTTTGCTGAAAAAATTACCATTGCTAATATATTTTGGTTTTCTCATGTATTTTGAAATTGCATTTGAAGTTATTTATTAATCAATTTTTAAATTTAAATTATTTACTGATTTTCGTAATTTAAATTGTTCATTAATTTATTATTTTAATTTAAATTATTTCTTTTGTTTCTCTATTAATTTTATTTATTTTTTTATGTGTGTGTGCTTGGAATGTCTGGAAGAGGAAAAAGCGATTCTATTCTGCGCATTATTAGTACTTTCAAAAAATTTAAAAAAGGTAAAAAAAATAGTAGTTATAATAATAAAAAATAAATAAATAATTAAATAAAATAAAAAAGAGGGGTAAAAATAAAAATAAAAAAGCTCAAGAGGGTTATGAAAAGTTTTGATGGGGAATTTGCGCTATTGAGCTTTGGGGAATGGGCACCCCTGTTAAAACCAATGAATAGTATTTATAATTATCGTTCAAATGTTTGTTCCATTCAAAGCGTTTCTTCTTACTTAACCCATTTATTCCCAAGTTTTTTTTAACAATTTGTTACAATTTTTATCTGCTTAAAACTCTTACTTAGAATGGTGAACATCAGGGCTTCCCAAACTTTTTAAGCAGCGGACCCCTTTCATGAATCAAAGTTCGGAGCGGACCCTTGTCGTTAGAGAAAGTGCTAAGATAATTTTTGTTCGTAGTGAATTGAACTTTAAATAAATCAACTAGTAGCATATGTAGGATTTTCCTCCAGTGGGAGATTCATTTTTTCTCAACTAAATGTGAACATTGTTTGCCCCCCCCCCCCTCTCCCCTCAAAGTAAATGAAGTTGAAAATTTAACCAGACCTGGGCTAGATTTCTTGACGGTTACTTTTGCGGAAGAAAAACAAATTATGGCCCATTTTGCTCGTAATCTCAATTTTACAGTCATAAATATTCAAATTTATCTTTTGTCAGTAAAAAGAAGTTCATATTTACTAATATATCTTTCGTAACAAAGACTGTAAGTTAAACTGCACTTTTACATTTGTAATATGAACCTAGTTTAAGTGCATAAATTTTTGCATACTGTACCTTATATTAAAAAAAAAAACGCAATTTTATACGATTTGTGGCGATGTTAGGGCAGTTTTTGGGGCACCCACCCCCAGAATTTTTTAAAATTTTAAGCCTTTAAAACGCGCCAGTAGGCCTTTTTTTAGACATATTAGGAGGAGCAATAGGTCCAAGACAAGCACATCAGGCGATTTTTCAAAATCTTTGCTTTAAAAATTCTCTTTTGAAAGATCTTTTTGTTAACAATTAGATTAAGAGGTATGGGGATAATCTGTCGGATTTTTTTTTAATTTTTAGTTGAAGTTTCAATGAATAATTTCTTGCAATTTGCTAAATTACAGCTTTTCAAACGCACTTTTAGAGTTTGGTTATGTTAGGAAAGAGGGATATTCGTGCGCTCCACAAATTTTTTAGAAATGGAAGCGTTATAAACGTAGGAATCTGCCATTTGGGTAACGAAAGGGTGCAAGGAAAGATCCCCGGGTATTTTTAAAAATTAAAATTTAGAATTTCAAACGTAGACTAACCCTGATGATATTAAGGAAAGTGGAGGTCAGCAACTGTTCCCCAGAAATTTTTCGAAATTATAGTTGTAAGAGCACTGATCCATACAATCAACGGTGAATTCATGTGAGAGTGAAGTTTCGGGGACCGTCTCCGGTAAAGTTCTTGAAATTGAGGTCTTAAAAGTATCTTGAAAGGTAGTTTCCAAGGCTTAGCCTGAAGTTATGTCAATCAAATATCCATATTAACATGTCTATCAAATCTATATATATAAAAATGAATGTTGGTAAATGTGTATATATGTGTGTGTGTTCCCTAAGATCTCAGAAACTACCCGGGAGATTTGCCTGAAATTTTCACCGTTTGTTCCTTTTGGTACTGGGAAGGTTTAGAGACCAGTTTCAACAAAATCCGATGAGTAGTTATTTTTTTATCTCAATTTTAGACCTGATTCTGCCTCTGTAATTTCAATTTAAAACGCCATTTTCGAAGGCTTTCATCAATCCAATCGAGTATTTAGTGTATCAACTCAACTCTCTGGCAGATAGTTGGAATTGCTTGCTACCGTAAATTTGGCGATCTTTTGAATCGCGCCAAGAGCCCTCAATAATGGAAGTTTTCCCAATAACTATCTCAAGTATAAAGGATAAAAAAGGTATTAGATTAACAGATTAATCTTTTTTTAAAAGTAAATGAGATTCAGTTTCATATTTCGGAACTCCTTTAGATTTGTAGAGGCTTAGATGTCATGCATTATTTTCCAGGCGAACACTATTTTGTTCTTTATACCTATTGCTGTTTTCAATGAAAGTATGTTACTACATTTTCTCGCCAAACATCCAATGAATAGTTCGTTTTCATGTCCATACTATTTGCTATGATATACCGCAATGTTGGAAATTATTTTAACGCCTTACGGAATGATGTACATTTAGCGCCAAATATAATATTCAAATTGATTTCAGATTGCCAAAAAAGCAATCAGCTTCATAGAGAATACCTCAACATTTGGCGACAATTTCTCTTTCACAAAAGTGAGATTACGTAAGTTTCTTTATTTATGGAAGGGATAGGGGTTCAGAATTACTCCAGGTATCCCAAATTAGCTACCAAATTGGCGACTTTTTAAATAGCGTCAAGAACCTTCAATAATTGAAATTTTCCAAGGCACGTTGCTACGCAACTATTTTTGTTTTCGAGAATAGAAAAAATTATTTGCGTATGATAAATACCTGATTAAATATGTTTCCTTCTCAGAGAAACACATTATTGCATGACAGTACTCAAATGCTACCATATTTTTTAAGGTGTTTGCTTTTTCATGTCTCTGTAAGCAACAAAATTGTTCCTTTGTTCTCTTTTGGCTTATTTTTATAGCATACTTTTAAAAAACTACAGTTGAATTATAACTAAAATTGAGTATTCTTTCTGCGATATCAATTCATTACCAAATGACCTTTTACTTTTATACCACGGGCAAAGCCGTGCGGGTACCGCTAGTATTCATATAAACATGATGACAGACAGTACGATTTTGTCAGAGCAGAAAACGGTTTGACCGCATGATCTTGCAGCAACCTGCCTCAAAATATTGAGTATGGCACAAAGGGCAACTGCATACTTCGAAAAGGAAAACTCTGGTTTTCAAAAGCAAAAAAGTAATTTTAATAAAGCTTTAAAACCCTTTTTTTTTCGTGATTCACCGCGGACCCCCGACTAAAGCTCGGAGGACCACAGTTTGGGAAGCCTTGGTTTACATACATTTTAGGCTTAAAATAGTTCGCCGTTGCGATTTTTACTAAGATTTTTAACGTCCTGTTTATGGGATATTTTGCAGATATATGAGCAAAATACGATCTTACTTGACTTTACTTTTGCAAAGTAACATTACAGAAGGCATCTCTGATCAATTTTAAGCAAATCATTTTAATATAGTTTAATTTTATGATAAATAAGTTCGCAAAAAAAAAAAAAAAACTTTCTGTGGCTACCCATGCTGGATCGTTGCTTGACGGATTTGTCTGAAAATAACTGTCAATAAATAAATTCTGATGTCCAACTAGTGGTTCTAACTAAACCAGTTAAAACATCAAGAAGAAGGACTATTTAACTTGTGAAAAACAGCTTTAGTAAAATAATATACTCATTACATGTTTTTGTATGCAGTAACTAACAAGCGTCCCGTTTATAGGCTACTGGGCATAAATGGGTTAAGTAACTTATCAGTATTGACGTAAGAAATATTTAAACTAATATGCTAAAATGCTGGTGCCACTCATTATTACCTGATTTAGGTTTATGATAAGAAGTTATTTATTGATAGCTTTCAAAAAAGACTACCCACTAAAACACTCTAAAAACTAGTCAAGTGGAATAACTTTGAATACTGTTGAACATACATGAAATCTGGCAAGCCTAATATTACATATTTTGAAGGCACACTTGGTGCATTTGCGTCTATGCCTTCATTTTCTCGATGTTTTCGTTTAGCGAACTGAGTTCGGTTTTGAAACTCTTATCCCAAACCTTTTGCTGTTTCTTCACCCTCTTATAGACTGTCGTCTCATCCTCTTAATCAAAAACATCTACTTTAATACTTTTGTCATGCTATTAATATTTGTTCTCTATCGGCAGCCTACTTTTATTGATTTTTTTTACAATTAAAACCTTTCTAAAACGCATCAAAGTAATGTTCTTTATAGTACTTTCATTTCGAAGAATTTGGTTGTTCTGCATTCTTTCTTTCTGTGACATATCCCTGTGATGTGATATATATATATATATAAAATGTGTGTCTGTGTGTGTGTGAGTCTGTATGTGTGTGACCAGTTTTTGTGGCCGCGCTAGAGCAAAAACTACTGCATGAAATCGAACAAAAATTTTTGCACATATGTACCACCATGTAAACTGGTGCACCTAGTTTTATCGGATTCCTCCAAGGGGGGTGGAGCAATCGCACGTTTTCTTCGCGTGGGTGATTGCTATATCTCAGGAAGTAACCGGCGGAATCAACCGAAAATTGGTCCATAGGTAGACCCTGTTGAGTACAGGTGCTGATTCAATTTGTGTGTTAATATCTCAAAGGGGGGTGGAGCAATCGAGCGTTCTTCGAATTTAATGTAACTGCTATATCTCGAGAAGTAATGAACGAAATCGAACAAAAATTGGTACTCAAGTAGACGTTAAAGAGTACAAGAGCTGATTCAATTTTTGTGTCAATTGCTTAAAGGGGGGTCGTGCAATCAAAAGTGCTTATTTTGTAATTGCACCTGCTATATCTCGAGAATAACTGCTGCGATTTGAATGAAATTTGGAATAACACTAACCCAATATGGAAGCAAGCATCGATTAAATTTTGGCGCCAATCGCCCCAGGGGGAGGGTGGGGTGATTTTTGATCCTAGTCAACAATGCGAAAAATAAATTCATTAAAAAATCGCTTTCACGCTATTTAATTATCAAAACATCTGAAAACTTTCCATGATTTGAAATTTTTAACTGTTGCCAATTTCTTTTTACTAACAAATAAAATGTTTGCAATTAATCTAAACAAGGCTTTTGCAATGATTTCCAAATTCGCTCATTGATTCTGCATTTGCAGGGGTATTACGATAATTGGGAAATTGGAGCTGTCTCCAACTATTCGGGCGAGTATTTTATTTTGTAACCGGAATTCATAAGATAGATATAGAAGAAAGTTTCGTGACGGCCACGACGGACGGCTAATTTGCTTTTGCTTTATCAGCTTTTTCTTCCTCCAATCTAATTCTTTCCAAAGTTTCTTCGTTCCTGTTAAAAAGCTGTTGAACATTGTTTTCGTTCCTGTAAAAAAGCTGTTTTTGTGTTCGTTCCTATTGATTTATAATTTTGCTTTTAATATAATTGCTCTTTTAATATTCCACCTCCAACAAATTTCTGCCTATATCTGCATTCAGTTAAATGCTAACAGTAGATTTTGTGTGTGTGTGGGGGGGGGGGGGATAAGAGGGGGGGATGTTTTTAAAAATTCTCAAAATTCAAAAATAAATATTCTTCGTAAAACATTTCAAGATAAATTTAAAAATGAGTTCTGTGAAAATTTTGAAGGGGCAAATGGTTCCGAGACAAATTTTCAAGTTCCTTATTTGTTGAGCCTCCTTGCCGGGCGGCGGAAACCTGGAATCGTAATCGATAGAGTCTAAGTAGCCTTACGTCACTCTTTATGCACCGGATAAGCCAGACTATGAATTCTAAAATCGATGGGTAAGCAAACGCTTCCCGCCACTTTTTGCGACGTCTAGCTTGGAAATTGAAAAATTACGGCCAGTTATTGTTCGCCGCAAAATGCTGAAGGAATTTTTCATTCATTTTGAGAAATATATAATAGAAAAAAACGCATTAAAGAGAAAATGCATCTTATATATTATTTTTCTAGCCTGTTTCTTGTTACCACGCGAGAAATTAGTGTTTGGGAAAAACTACAGAAACAAGTGTGCCAGAAAAAAGAATTGTTAATTTTTCAGCAGTACTACACTTATATAGGTAACCAACTATAGAAAACGCTTTCCAATGTGATAGGAGTTGCAATAAATTATTAATAATGAAACTTTCGTCAGAACTGTTAATACATTTACAAAATTGTAAGCATACTTTTCTCTCAGTTGCAAAACATCGACGTTGAAAAATCATCGAGCACAAAATATCGATGTTTTGAAAAAGCATCCACCCTAAAACAGCGATGTCCCACCACTACTTTATATTTTTATTTAATTTTATTTATTTATATATATATTTTTTCCAAGGTTAATGAAAAGTAAAGCTTGAGACTAAACAAAATAGATAGTGGCCAAAATTGTAATCCCACTTCACTTCTTTCTACATGCAGTAATATTACATTATGTACTTGCATATATTTTAACTAAATTACTGTATATATAAAAGAAAAATGTAAAAAAAAACCTTACGAACCTTTTCTGAAAAAAAAAAAAATATTTATTTTAAAATCCAAATAATAAGACACTATGCAAATAAAGCAAAAACCAAACACACTTGCATCCTAGAAGTAAAAAAAAAAAAAAAAATCATTTAATTTGCTGATTAATCATCAATTTAGTCCCTATCTTTGACTATTTTTCCAAAAAATTTCATTGTATTTCCTGGATTAAAATTATGTATTTAAATGTTTTGTACAGCAAATAGGTCGACTTTCTCTCCAAGTTAACATTGGCTGCCAGTGATAATGCTCAGAATGCTCATGATCAGAAAAACATTTAAAAAATACCATTAAATAAAAATCAAAATTTCAACTACTGCTATCAAGCGCGAATGCAGGGGGTTAAATAGGGAGGGGGGGGATCGCGCGGGTCAGCTGATAGCCTTAATTTTGATGCGTACGGATATGGTAAACAAGACGCGTACGAAATCACTGTTTTTTACTTCCTTTTACGTAGTAAAGGAAGTATTGTGATCACAAAAAAAATTTCACTCAAATTTCGGTCTAAATTTTGATTTTGCTCACCCCTGAATGAATGTCGCGTAGTTTTTTCGACCTGTCAGCACGTGCATATGTACCTAACAACATACAAACAGCCGAAAAATCAATTTCGACCACCCCCGAGTAAATTACGACGAGTTTTCTCGTGACGTCTGTATGTACGTATGTGCGGATGTATGTGCGGGTGTATGTGCGGATGTATGTGCGTATGTGGCTCGCATAACTCAAAAACTATATGCCGTAGAAACTTCTAGCTTGGTATGTAGGCTCTGAGGGGGTCTAGTTGTGCACCTCCCCTTGTGATTGCATTCGAATGTTCCCAAAGGGGTCTTTTACCCCTTTTTTGGGGTAAATCAATGTTAATTTCAATACAGACTCAAGTGATATGAATTGGCGCCACCACTTGGCGACATGTCGCCAAGCTTTTGGTCGCCAAGTGTTTGACGCCAAGTTGGCGACATATCGCCAAGTTGGCGACAAATTTGGCGAAAAAATTATTTTTTGAATTTGGGTTCAATTTGGCGCTATTGGCGATATTTTGCGAAAAATTCACTAAATGATATTAAAATCAGCAATATTTAGAAAAATAACCATTGTAAAATATTTTTTGCATTGTTTCGTGGTAGATTAGGGGAGTAAATATTTGAATTGTTACCTTGCTCACTCCAAGCACTTTTTTTAACACTTAAGGCAACTACTAAGAAATTTACACGTAAAAGGAAGTAGTGTGGGGTCCATACCAGATTTTTTTCTTTTGTTGAAAGGAGAGCTTTAAACGCAGTTGGAGAAACCACGGAAATTTTGGGGAAAGAAGCAGTTTTTTCCGATAGTTTTCTACTCAGGAAAAATTTTGAAGTTTATTTTGACTCAGGAAAAATTTTGAAATTTCTTGCACAAAGTCATGCATTCAGAAAATTTCGTAATATTTACGCATTTCAATTCCCCCCCCCCCCCCACTTAACGGTGTTTTTGATGTTCAGTATCTCACATGAAAACACTATATTTTAAAATCTCACAAACTTTACTGCACACCACACACACACACACACACACACACACTTTTCTCTTCTCTCTCTCTCTCTCAAAAAAAAAAAAAAAAGATTTAATAGCTTATAAAAATCACTCCCTGCTCAAAGCTAACTATCGAAAAATGATTGGGAAAATTTGCATATAGTGTTATTGTTTTGTTTGAATGTTATTAGCAGTTGGAAAAAAGAAAGGCTTTTCCAATAGTAAAAAAAGTTTTATGCATAGTTTTAAGAAGGGAAAATAGTATAGCAATGGAGATTGCTCAAAAAAATGATAATGATAATAACTAAAGTAGAATATTTTGCAGAACCGAAACTCAAAATATTACCGTGTGTTTTGATATAAATTCAGTGAGACGACGTGCTG
>JAXGGA010023981.1:0-12733 GCA_038373865.1 Uloborus plumipes
TTAATTATGAACACACCGATTCATCGCCCACTTAGCTGATTAAAAATAATCAGCTAATTTTCACCTGTTAATTGGTAGAAAAATTTATTTTTCAATTAAAATAACTCTGAAGTTTGCCTCTACCAAAAAAGCTGCTGAATAAAATTATAAATAAATAATATTTTTAAACACATGATGGTATGCAATAATGAGTAATACTAAATTAAATTTTAAAGCAATTAATTCCATCATTTCAAAAATTACTTTTTAAGTTAGTGCATAGATGTTTAAATAGGGGTTATAAGATTGTTAGTTACATAAGGTGATTGTGCCCTCACCCCCTCCTCATCCAAATATTTGTGTTAGTAATTATTCAATTATTAAAAATAAATAATCGCTCACTGGAATGAACATTTCATTAACTAATTTTGAAAAGTCAGTTGTTCAGAAGATAGAGGTGATGAAGAAACTATCATTAAAAATCATTGTTGCAGTTTATTCGCAAATTAGTTTCATGGATTAAACCTAAGGCAGGCCCGTCATTTTGGAGGGTCGGGCCGGCTTTGAGAAATCAATGTATTTACATATAAGTGGGCGTAGTTTTTTATGTTTTCCGAGGAAATTGCATTGCTTTTGGACCCTTATCCCCCCCCCTGGAAAAACTTGAAATGACCGCCCTGACCTAAGGCAACTAATTTACTTTTTGGTGCTTTCCTGGGTTTAACTATGAATGGTCCTCCCAAGTCCTCTTTTTAATATTGAAGGGTCCTCTTTAGTCCCCTTTTTAACTGAAAACGGTCCTTTTTTACCCTTTTCATTAGCTAAAATGTGTTGGGAACCCTGCTATGTTTGTTTCTGTTTTGGGAAGGAATGGGGTTAGGCAGGCCTGTCGTTTAGGAGGGCAGGGGGGGGGTCAATTGCCCCCCCCTGACTTTGGGAAATCAATGTATTGGCATATAAGTGGGCTTTTGCCACTTTTTGGTAAATTTTGCATTGTGTATGCACCCTTTGCACCCCCCCCCCCTGGAAAACTTCGAAATGACGTCCCTGGGGTTAGGGTCTCTTCATCGGGAAATTTTTGCAATTGATGTACTGTCTGTTTGCGTTTTGTGCGCCTGGCAGCCACGAACGCTTCCATCTGAAAAAGGGGAGATAGGTTTAGGATGCGCACTTCCCGATGCCTTCAGCTTTCGTTCGCTTGCAACTTCCTCGTTGCATTTCCCCCCTATTTCGCGAAAGTCAGAAGAGACTTGGCGCGTGCGCAGATGCTTCGGAGGTCGCACGAAAAAATTTTAGACAGTAGTACAATTACTATAAAAACTATCTTTGATAACATTAGAAAAAAGTTTTGTTTTCGGAAACTCTACTTTGAAAATTTCAAAATTTTTGAAAGTTAAAAACATTATTTTAGAAGAGTTTGAATGATGTAGGAAGGGACAATCGGGGAGAACTCCTTCAGATTTTTTTCAAATTTAAGCCAAAAAATAAGCAGTAGTAAGTTATCCCTGATGAAGGAGAGTAGTGTTCAGCGATTCTCCCCTGGACTTTTTTTAAAATTCTAGTCCTAAAAACGTAACTTTAGATAATCTTTAATTGTGTGGATGGGGACAGCAAGCATTCCTTTGGATTTTTCTTTTTCAAAATTGAAATTTTATACACACAATTGTTAACAAATTTTGATGAAGTTAGGGGCAGGATTTGGTTTGGGACTCTTCCTTTGAAAATCTGAAAATTAACTCATAAAAAGTAATTATAGACCATTTTGATGAAGTCAGAGTAGGATTTGGGGTGCAAAGACTCTCTCCTAGAAATTGTTCAAAATGGTTTCAAAAACTAAATTTTAGAGAAGTTTAGGATGTTAGGGAGAGGTGAAATTAGGGAATCTTTCGCGGAAATTTGAGTTCTTGAACAAAACTTATATATGATTTTCGAAGACGTAGGGGATTGGGCAACGGTTCTGGTCTGGTGTTAGGATTAACGCAGCCACATCGTTTGGATTTGCCATTGCACTCAAGTATTGATGCTGCTCAAAATTGCATTGATAATGATTTTTTTGTGCTTTATGTGGTAGTTTTAAAATTTTATTTTCTATGATAAACTTTGTAAATATAGAGACAATGTCGCAACCTCATAAGAATTGCTTTGCGACCCCATTTGGGGCCACGTCCCACAGGTTGGGAACCACTGCTCTGGAGGGAATCTGAATGCGTTTTGAATTAAACCTAGGTTTCAAGTTTGTGTTTTTTTATTTATTTATTATTATTATTATTATTATTTTTTTTGGTTTTGTGATCGTGATCCAAAAGTTTTAAGTCATTCATTTTTTTGTGAATCCAGCCTTACTATTCATACTTAAACTAATACAGCAGTTGAAGCGATTGCACAAATTTTACTAGTTCTTTATCGATAGTTTTAGGAGAAATACAGATAAGCTAGTGCTAGACACAGCACTTTTAGTGTTCTTAGAAGTAGATATTGGGAAAAAAAACAGCTACATTTGTGTTACGATTTTGTTTTACTGTGGTGATTATTGGGATTTTAAAATTCTAGTCAAAATCTCCACTGTTTTTGTTCAGTGTAATCTTTGTGTCCTCTTCTATTTGTTACCAGCTGGTATTTTCATTGTTGATTCTTTTCTACTTTTTCTTTAGTAGCATTTACAGGACCATGTGATAGTAGTAAGACCCTCCATAACTGTGAAATAAAAATAAGGTGCAATACTTGTTGTTTGCTATTTGACAAAGCTTTGAAATAATCTAACATACCTTTCAAAGCTTTGTTTTTGGAATGCTACTTTATTTTTTGTGTAAATTAAAGAAAAATGTCAGGGGAGGAAAAAAAGAGCTATTAACTGCCGTGTAATTTTTTAAAAAATAATTATCTGTATTTTTTGCATAATGGCAGCATTCCAGTTGTAAATATCTTGCAATACTTGGATATATTATTATATCATTTCATAATCTTATTCAGAAAAATGAAAATAGGGGGGGGGGGGGGCTAAAAGTGCTGCTTAGAAAACTGTTCACCGATTATAAATTAATTTTTTTTATGTTTTATTTTTGATCACTTATTCTTGATATGAATGTCAGCATATACTGCTTTTTGAAAAGTTTGGTCTAAATACAATATTTTTATAGTTTAGCTAAACAATGCTAAAATGAAAACTTTTTTCAGTTATGATGAAACATTGTGGAGAAGGTATGATTTTGGAAAAAAACTAGTCAAGCCTGGTGTTTTAGAAACTCTTTTGAGTCGGGGTACAAGTGTGTTAAGGCTAGCCATGTCCGAAGTGAGTTTTATTATTATTATTATTATATGTTAATGAATGATTATCATAGCTGTTTTGAATATGTAAATTGTTATGTCCATCGGAAAAAAATGTACAATCAAATGAAATAGCTCATGTGTAATGTGCTGAAATGTATTAGGCTTTAGCCAGACCCGTCATTTAGGATGCAGGCAGGGCCAATCACACTTCAATTCGAGAAATGTAATATATGGGTCATTCCGACGAAAATGGTACAAATCATGTCTGAAACTCTTTACTTAAGATTATCAATTTAAATAATTTCTACCAACTAATCATTTTTTTATTGAGTTTCCATTTATTTGTGTATAAGGAAGTGTAAATAACTAGTACATGACTCATTTATGAAAGGACTTTAAATATTTTGATCACTTTGTTTAATGCAGTGGACAAATGAGCCTTTAAAAATATCTATATAATCACAAAGAAAAGTTAGAATCACAGAACAAGCATAAAGTGGAATAAACAGCCTAAAACTGCAAGTCTGTCTGCAATTTCAAGAAAAAAATCTATTTTTTTTTTCATCATGAAATCGGCTCTAACAGAGTGGACATCCAACAGTTCAAATTAACTATCATAAGAAAAGAATTAGGCTCACCCTGGTTGTTGACTACATAATTCAATGTAGCAAGCTAATCACGGCAGTTATACTACCTATATTTAAAAAAATATATATCAGATTGAATGCAATTGTTTATTTTATTTCCAAAAAGAGAGTGGCCAATTCGAAACATAGAAAATCTTGGGACATGGATTAATAATAGTGCTTTTTGGGGAAATTTTTTTTCATTTGCGTAAAAATCATCAGAAATGGTGTCAGAAGCATCTTTTGTGCAGTGCAGGGTCATTTATTTTGTTGTTACATTTCAGTTTAATTTTAAATCACATTTAAAATTCTAGCAATTTGAAACTGGGACAAGTCATTTTCTCCTTCTGACAAAGATAATTTTTTTTTTGTGTCATTTCTAAATGGATTATACCTAATCAATTGATACTTGACGGCACAAAATTAAATGGAGAACCAATAAAAAATACACTTAATGGTAGTTATTAAAATTGATTTTAAAAAATTCTAAAGTCTCGGACATGATTTGTACCATTTTCGTCGGAATGACCCATATATATTTCTACTAGCATGTGTATGTGTGCAATTTATTTTTTTCTTTGTTTCGTTTTTAGCAATAGTATATATTGAAAACATATTTCTTATATTTTGAAGAACTAGCTAAAAGGAAAGGAATGTCAAACCTATTCTGAATGCTACAAAAAGCTGTCTTTCTATATTTCAGTGTTTCTAGGCACATTTTTGAAAACTAAAATATTTTATACAGTTGATTAAGCAATTAAATAAACATACAGTAAAACTCAAAAAGAAAAAATATATTTGAAAAAAGAAGCTAATATTTTTCTATGCTGTCTTATTTTTAAATATAAAGAATGCAACTTGTATTTTTTATAACATTCATATAAAGTCTGTCTCTGATAAGTTGACTTCTGATCGACCAAGTCTTGAATGATTGCTTTTCTTAAAACAGAAGTGAGAAAAGTTGGTTTGATACTTGTATTGATTTTAGAACTTAACCCATTAATGCCTGACATTTTTTTTCCCCAAAGATATTTTGTATACTGGTTACAAAAAGTGTTTAATGGACAGGAAAAATAATAAAAAAAATATCATGTAAAAAATAAGTTTTTTTTGTTAAGGAAAGAAAAATCGTCCCTTAAAAGTTACGATAGACCCCCAAAGGATATATACTTTTTTTCCTAAATTTTGTTTCTGCCTACGATATAATAGTTGAAAAGACATTTTATAAGAAGAAATAAAATCAGCAATGAACATAAACTGGGAAGCTGGGAATAACTTTGAAAACTTCGCTTTTTTCCTTGAGATTGTGAACGATGTCAGTTTTGATAAAGATCATATTAAAACTGTACAGAACGCACTTTACAATGATTATACGCTGCAATCTGTTCATAATTGTAAGGATCTCAGGGTGCTGGCGGCACAAGAACTAAAGCCGCTCTGAGAGAAATCTGTAAATTACTGTAACGAACTTTGGCAACAGGACTGGAGAGAGAAGTGTGTTGGGTGTGGCCGGGAAAGGTGTGTTGGCGGCTAGAAGAGTTTGGTGTGGTGTTTTTGGAAATTGCGTGTTTTTTTAGCTTGATTGTGTATGTTTTATAAAGTTGGTGTTTTAATTAAATGTTATTTTTAAATGATGGTGAGCAGTTCTGTGTTTATAAAAGACAAGATACTTCGAAAGGAAGTTTAGTGGCGCAGTCGCAAGGATTTTAACTCGGCCGAAGGGCGAATCACGTCGGTGAAGGAAGATGCATGCTGATGGAATACGCTGGTTATAGTTCAGAATGATTAAAGGTGCAGCTTCCCCAATGATACAGTGAGTGTGTTTTACTGTTTGAATATATTACTTTGATTTGCCGGTTTGAAGAATCGAGTGCAATTGTACCATAGTTACGACACGCAGAAATTTTTCTTCGCAAGGATATCTGGTTGTGGGATTGAGTTCTAGTTTCAACGAAGGATATGGCGTACTTAGGCAGAGCGAGGAAAGAGGACTTGTAGTGCCTGGCAGTCGAATTAGGGGAAGAAATTGCACCCGAGATGAGAATCGTAGATCTAAAAAACCTGATTACAAGTAGTAAAAACTACGAGGAGGAGTTCGTAAGAGGAATGTTAGAATCTATCATGAGTACGAGGGTAGAAAAGACGGCAGTGGAGAGGGAAAAGATGAATGTCGAACTACAGAAACTGAAGTTAGAGAGAACCAGCACAGAGGATCTGTTAAATGTTAGCCAAACGGCTGATGCTAACTATGGATTTTTGATTGCGAAATTGATGCCGAAATTTAGTCCAAAAGAGGATGACATTGTATTGTACTTAGCAATATTCGAGCGTCAGGCTAAGAGAATCCGGGTAGACCAAAGGCACTGGATATCTAGTTTGCTATCCCTGTTGCCATCGGATATCGTTCAGACCTTAGCTCATGAATCAGAAGAAAACTTTGAAAATTATGAATACATGAAGAGTATACTACTTCGGAAATTCAGATTGAGCCCGGAAAGTTTTCGTAGAAAGTTTGTTCAACATCAGCGCAGCCCCGGTAAAACTTGGAGGGAAGTCGTTTTTGAACTTGTCAATTTCTTCGAAGAATGGATCAACGGGTTGGGAATAAAAGATTTTGAAGCGTTGAAAAAGTTAATTATTACAGATCAAATTAAAAAAATGGTTCCGAATGAGATACGAGAACATTTCGTCGACGAGTGGCCAAAAATGGTAATTCCCACACAATTAGCAGATAAATTGGACTCGTACGAGAGCGCACGCGAAAGTTGCAGGGGTTCGTACGGAGGTTACGAAGAAGAGTCTACGAGCGACTATAGACAGTCTGGTCCCCCTTTAAATAACAAAACCACAGGCTTTCGACAACAAGTTAACAGACAGCCAGTCCCTGCTAATACTGGGTCAGGGGCAATCGTATCAAATTACAATCGCGGGATAACATGCTTTTCATGCGGCAAGGAGGGACACCGGGCTGCGGCATGTCGAGAAAATAATAGTTCTTTGAACCCAAAGACCCAAAGGGTTCAGACTAATGTTATGGAAGCAGAAATGAACAATTATGCTGATGGACCTTCGTCTGTTCGATGGTTCGTCCATTCGTCTCAAGAATTAGTAACGTGGGGCTAATTTTTGAACAAGACTCGGATTTTGGAGAGGTATTTTATTCGCCAAGGTATGCGGCAGAATCATCGGGTAATGACAAGTCATGTACATCGATGACTAAGAATCAGGCACTGTGGGATAATATTCAGCAATATGTGCTGGGGCGAAGCAAAAATCTGGACGATGCGCAAAGATGGGAACTAATAAATGTTTTACAAGAGTTCAAGGATATATTTGGTGCAAAACCAAGAAGAGCAAGAGTGGATGGACATTCCATTTGCCTTACAGAGGGGTTCTCGCCCAAAAAATTGTCTCCATATCGGGTACCCATAGCACTGCAACAGGAAGTAGATCGCCAGATCAAAGAACTGCTTGAGCAGGGATTGGTAGAGATTAGTAAAAGCGAGTGGGCCCATCCTGTAGTGTGTGTCGCGAAGAAGGACGGCAGTGTGCGATTATGCGTAGATTTCCGGTATCTGAATGGCTTTACTCGTCCAGATGCATACCCAATGAAGATTGCGAAGGACTTACTGTATTAAGTCGGGCAGGCTAATTTTATTTCGGTATTGGATCTCACTAAGGGTTACTGGCAGATTCCCTTGGAAACCGAATCGAAGGCTTACACGGCATTTGTGACACACACCGGGCATTACCAGTGGACAGTTATGCCTTTCGGTATAGCTGAAAATTGGCGGTCGCCACTCGCCACGTGGCGATTAAAGTTGCAAAAGTGGCGATTAAAAAATGTGGCATTGATCGCCACCCTGGGTCGCCACTCTTGCTCAGTCACTCTAAACATTCCCAATCGAACCACATTTCCCCCCTCCTGTTCCGCACTACTTCCATGTATTTCTTTTCCCACCTCTTCTCCCCATCGCTAGAGGGAGAAATTGAGCCACAACAGGAACTGCCATTTGTCATTTGCACTTTGAACCCTGCACGTGCCACCTGCTTTGGAATGGCTGCTCAGCGATCACTTGGGGGAAAGCGCAATATTGAAGAAGAGGAGTCACTTAAAATAACATCGTTTTTCGTTAAAAGGTGTTTAAATAAACAATTTAACTCTGGTTTCTTGTTTTTAGTATTATTTTTTACTCTATTTTTAAATGTTTCCAGTTGTTAACTAAAACTCATCATTATAAAATACAGTATTTTCCCGTAGATAAGCCGCGGCTTATACGTGTTTAAAAGCTGAATTTTAACTCCTGCGGCTACACCATGACAGCTTATACGATGTAAAAGTTTTTTTTTTTTTTTGTCTTTTTTTTTTCAAAGTTCACGTTATGTAAAGGAAACAAATTAGAGTCTGACATCATCGAAAACCAGAACTGCAATGCCCTTGAAAAGATCTACTTTGAAAAGGGTGATAGCATTTCTGCTTATTCAGATGTTATTTTATTCTCCTAGATCCCATAAGGAAGTGGAATAAATTAAAAAAAAAAAAAAAAACATAAACCATAACCAACCTGTCTAATAAACGAAAACAAATCCGAAAAACAAATAATTAAAAAAAAACACCCCCCCCCCCCCCCCGTTGCCGTGAGGATGGGAAGTAGGGTTGCAGTAGAAACTAACTGTAGCAGAACAGGGTTACTATAAGTTGCAGTTATCGCCAAAATGTTGCAATGTTTTATTTATTTATAATATTGAAACACTGTTTTCAAATCAATGTTACTAATTCTTTGTCGTTGTTTTTGAACGATGTCAATACCAGTATACAGCGTAGGTGTAGGTTCTCACAGATTGAATTTGTGAGTTTTATGCGGCTTATACGCCGATGCGGCGTATCTGATGAAACGCATTTTTTTTCTCCCGTATTTTGCGAAGTGCGGTGTATACGGTGGTGCGTCTTATCTACCCGAAAATACGGTACATTCTTTTAGTCAGAAAATCAGCAAATATATATAGAGAAGACACGTATAACTATGCATTAATGTTCTATATAAAAATGTTAGTTAAGTATAATGAATAGAGTATGAAACTGGTTAATTACTTTTGACTTGATCTTATTTATGACTGAGCAAATGGGTAAATTTTGCGGTTCATGTAAATATATAACAGTTTGAGATGTTGTTTACAAAAAAAAAAAAAAATTCATAAGGGTCCCTATGGCTTGCAAAATCAGTTACTAATGCTCTGAAACTGAACTTTTCCTTGTTTTAGGCTGTACTTAAAGTTTAAATTCTTTTCTGTCTCTTCTGTAAAATTTTGTGCTTTTGAGTTGTATCACCTTTCTTACGTGAGCGATATTCTGATACTTTTTTTTCGTTATTCATAAAAATTTGAAACATAAAGTGAAGCACCGTTTATACGATTTTAAAGGGACTGTATAAAGGAACATACAAATAAATATACAACTTGTTGGTTTACATCAATATGTATTGAACGCTTCTGGAACCCATTTAAAAACCTATAAAATGTAAAACGTATTAACAGTGCTTCGTTAGTTGCAGTTTTAAAAAGTGGCGACTAACTTTAAAAAGTGGAGACTAATATAATTGAGTCCACTGGCCACTGGCTACTAACCAAATTTCCCAGTTTTCAGCTATACCTTTCGGCCTGAAGAATGCGGGAAGTACTTTCCAGAGATCCATGGACAAGCTACTGGACCAACACAAAGAATACTGCCGGGCGTATATTGATGATATTGCTGTCTTTTCTCGTACCTGGCAGGAGCATGTGGGCCATATGGAAAAGGTACTTGGGTCTCTAAGAAAGGCTGCATTAACTGTAAACCTGGAAAAATGTGAATTCGGCAAAAAAGAATTAAAATTTCTTGGTCATGTAATAGGATCAGGAAGGCATTCACCAGACCCTTTAAAAGTGGATACAATCCGTAGAATATGTAGACCCACTAGCAAGAAGGAACTAAGGAGCCTATTAGGGCTGGCAAATTATTATCGTGACTACATTGCAAATTTTTCGTCTTTGGTGTTGCCACTAACCAATCTGACCAAGAAACGGGTTCCAAACGTGATACCATGGAATGAGGAAGCAGAAAGGACATTCTTAGACCTAAAAGACGAACTGGCGAAAATGTCGAGCATGTTTACTCCCAAACTGGATAGGCTTTTCCAGTTGCATACCGATGCCTCTGCCCACACTATTGGAGCGTGTCTGGCTCAAATAGATGACGAGGGGCTGAAGAAACCAATAGCATTCTTCAGTAAAAAACTCACAGAAGCCCAAACAAGGTGATCCACAATCGAAAGGGAGGCTTATGCCGTGATCGAGGCACTGAAAAAGTTCGATACATGGGTATTCGGAGCAAAGATTGTAGTTACGTCAGATCATAACCACCTCACTTATCTTACTCGAAGTACGCCAAATAGTGCTAAGTTGATCAGATGGTCATTGGCGTTACAAAGGTATAATCTGACTATATCCTATCGGAAAGGCTTGCAACACCATAATGCTGATTCCATGTCAAGATTGGTTTTCAGTGACGAGGCAGTATGCACAGGTTCGAACGGTGCGTGACTTCATTAATACCTGTAGTTATGGCACCGATAATTTGGTAACTCGTGGTTTTCTTTTTGTGTATGTGTCCAAGAGGAAATTTATGTGATGTTTTGAAATTGTCGGGGAGGTTGCACAGCTGCTGATTTGAGGTTGTGTGTATGGTGTGTAACAAGCTTCATTGTGACTTTGTCATCAATGAGCTCCTGAAAGGGGGAGCTGTAAGGATCTCAGGGTGCTGGCGGCGCAAGAACTAAAGCCGCTCTGAGAGAAATCTGTAAATTACTGTAACGAATTTTTTCAACAGGACTGGAGAGAGAAGTGTGTTGGGTGTGGCCGGGAAAGGTGTGTTGGCGGCTAGAAGAGTTTGGTGTGGTGTTTTTGGAAATTGCGTGTTTTTTTAGCTTGATTGTGTATGGTTTATAAAGTTGGTGTTTTAATTAAATGTTATTTTTAAATGATGGTGAGCAGTTCTGTGTTTATAAAAGACAAGATACTTCGAAAGGAAGTTTAGTATAATGAATTGAGACAATACCAAGGTACTAATTGAACAGTATTATTTGGTTGAAATGTTCGTTTTGGGGAAATTCAGACCCTTTTTTCGCCCGTCCCTAAAAAGGGATGGTAGGCATTAATGGGTTAATCATTTATGTGAATAAAAAAAAATAATAATAATAAAGATTTAGAAGTAAAATCATTCATTTGCAGAGACAAACTATGACAGCAGAGTTTCATATTTATAATTCAAATAATAAATTAAACAATGAGTTATGCCTCTATTGTGAGTTTATTTTTATTCTGACAATTATTTTTCAGATAAAATCTCCTGCTTTCCTAGCTGACCGAGAGCTTTTAGAAAAACTAAAATTTCCTATTTTCGTAGGTAAACGAAACGTCTTAGCACCAAATATGTAAGTTTTTATTGAAAGTAGTTTTTACCCCTGTGGCAGAATTTCTCTGCTTTCTGCTACAAATTTTTTGGAACCAATTTCTTTCTGCATTACTGCGATATTCTTCAGTAATAAATATGTATGCAATTGTCTGAAACAAGGTGTTTATGTTTATAAAAATGGATAACATCAATACTACAGCTTCATACTTTTTAAAACTAACTCACAGTTAGAGAAAATTTAGTTTGTAGGGTTTTACTGCTGGGTGTTTTATTATTGTTATTGTGTTTTCTTGGCCTTTTTTTCCTCCCAACTGCAGAAACCTTTCTGTAACATGTCTCCTTGATTCTAGGACAATGTCGCCATGTCGGCAACTTTCTGCCGCGGGGGTTTTTACAAGTTTAAACTGAAAGCTTTATTTGGCCTTTTTTATTTCCTCTTTATCTCTCCTGTATTATATTCCTATTTAAATATGTTTCTGGCTATATTTTCTTTTGAATTTGCAGGTCCATGTGCAAACTTCAGTACTTAGACTTAAGCATGGCAACTGTTTCAAAAGAAAACCTTGCACGTGTACTTCTTGTGTGTAATAAGCTGAAAAAGCTAAGTCTTGAAAATTGCATTCTCAATGATGACTGTTGTAGGTAAGAACAAATCAATGGGGTTTTTTTTTTCTTTTCCCAAGAGTATTTTGTTTTCTTTAAAGCAGGGTGTCAATGATTTAAATCAATTTTTTCATATTTTATTTCATATTTTTTAAAAAAAAATTAATTGATTTAAATCTGATTTAAATCAATTGATTTTTTTAAAAAAATCATTGATTTAAATCACGTTTTATTTTAATCCTTATAAAATTCTCTTAAACAATTCCAATTTTATTATTTTTGCCATTTTCTTTTGGAGCTTTGATTTCCAGCTAATAAATCAAAAAGTAATCCACTCATCCCCCCTCCACAGATGGTGGAAGGTTGCAGTCCAAATAATATGTATGCATAAATAGTGCTATTTGTTTTGTTTATTTGTGAAATTAAGAAAATACATGCAGGCTTCAGAGCAGGTGTTGCCAAGAGTGAATTGAGGGGGGGGGGACGTGATAGGATGTGTATGATATACTTTCAATAAAAGAAAAAAAAAAACAACCAGACAGAAGATGAATTTTCTATGCCTTGCATTGCAGCTGCCTAAGGTGGCAACTTTTGCTTTAACCATGTTCTTTTATTGTTGAGAGAAAAATATTAGCGTTCTTTCATTTTCAATAGCGAAATCGTTTCCTTGTTATTTAGAAATGTTTACACATATTATAAAGATGAAAAGCGGACCTCGATTGTAGAATATTACGTGTAATTGCGTTTGGAGAGAAGTCGCAACAAAGTTGAAGTTTATCAACGATTTTTGGTTCCATACTGAAATTTA
>JAXGGA010023982.1:0-12733 GCA_038373865.1 Uloborus plumipes
AATAAACAGATCATAAGAATTATGACACAAAGAAAAATAACATCCAGATGTAAAGCAGGAAAATTTTTCTAATTTTCATAGTGCAATCTTTTTATATTGTCAGAGTATGTTCCTGAAAGAAACTATCAACTTAGCAAAAAAATTACATTTTTGTGAAAATACTATATTTTAGTTATTAAACTATTTAATAAATATATCTTTCTTTTGAATACAAAAAACCCAAGAATTTCAAACATAGTCCCATGTTCGTTGTGGAAAACTCAAGCTTTGGTAGCTTTAATCACAAGGCCTTTTGAGATAAAAAATAAAGGGCAGGGTTTAAAATAGTGTTTACTGCCAAAATTCATTAATTGGTTTAACAACCAATTAATAAGAAATAAAACGAGAGTCAAAACATAAACAACGAACCACATAATTTATTTACAAAAATATGAACACAGCTTATTCTACTAAATTTGATTACATCATCAATAGGAATGGAGCACAAGATTAGGAACAAGCTCCTTTAAAAATGCTGATGGATAAATTCTTCAGTAATAATTTACAATGTAGTGAAAAAAATATACAGATGCACATGATTTTAACTAAAGTAAAGGCAATGAAATGATGAAAACTTTTGATCCATTAAAAATATGAGATTAATTTAATACTTTTTTAAAAAATTGGTTCTATATCCAAAAGAAAAAAAGGTATCACAAATCATTTATCCTCTAAATAAGATTTCATACATGTAATGACTCATAATCTTTCTTTAAATTTAAAATAAAAACCAAGCGAGTTCTTGAATCAGGAAACTCTTTTCATAAAGGTCTTGTTTGAAGCTCTTTTCTTTCACTATATTCTAATATTAATTATGGTACACTTATAGAAAGTAATATAATATGTCATGAATGGCTATCAGAAAAGTTTTGTTTTATAGTACTGTATAGCAGTTTAATAACATGAAAAATTTGCTCCTCACTATAAGAGCTTGAACATTTACCGTTAGAAATTTATTTTTGTCTGCAGACAGCTCTTGAATAAAATTACAAAACCAGGTAAGATCCTGGTTGATTAAATGCTTGAGTACAGGCTGTTTTAAACTCATCTGCTTAATTTTCAGGGTTCTAGTTTAATTAATCAATAACCACACAAACAGAACTAAGCTCAAATCCTCTAAATTTTGCCAACTGCTTGCGTAGAATTCATGGTATAACTACCTAGAGGAGAGCTGTCTGAAATATTTGCATCCTGTTTGAACATTTTATCTTTTCGAAATTAACACTAACTTTTAAGAACCGGTTGGTACACATGCTGCACCACAAGTCTTTTTTCCTTTGAGGACGGGGTTGAAATCTTCGATTCTACCCTTTGGCGCCAGGGCTTTTTCCAAGATTTTATACCCCCTTACTGAAGGATTACGGCTTTGTATTCAAACCGCGAAGTCATAAAACTCAAGTGCTTGCTGTTGCATTTTCCCATCTTCAGAGGAAAAGGAACCTGCGGTTCAACAGTTGTACCGCCCGTCTTGAAAGGAAAACTTCTATACAAATAGCTCGGATCCAAAAGGTTAAACTGCAAAGGTAAAAAATATTTTGAACAACTGTCGCCCCGCTTAATCGGGTAACGGATAAACAAATATCTTCCTTTACAAATAAAATATCCCAGAACCGAATATTTCTCCATGCCATAGATGCAATGTTAAAGATCCACGCTTTGTCGAATAAGATGTCTCGGAAGCGATCCATTTAAGCGGAGCCGACAATCACATAAAGGAGAATAATTTTATTTCTACATCAGTTTTTTAAAATTAAAATACTGATAAATATGTTGTCATTCATTTCCATTTACAGTAAATTACTACTATTGTAAACTGACTCTTTTATAAATTGCAACTGATGGAAGCCTTGTTCAACAATGTATCGAATGAACGCTCCTGGCAAAGGATTCTTAACAATTTAGCAGAAATATATAAGAATACCATTAACTAAATTCAGCACTTTTACTTGAAACACAAACAGAACTTTAAAAAGTACTTGGAATGCAAATGTTTAATCTTAGATAGATTTTTTTTTTTTAATTCAAAGTTTGGTACCTTTGAAGGTGACATTTTAAGCATAATTTCTCATTGTGTAACACCTCATGATTACACAAGAACTGAGAACAATCAATGCAACATTCTAATAATAAAAACAGCCATTGGCGAACATGTTTCAAAAGCCTAAAGCTTCCTTCTTCAGCGCCAAGCAAGAAATGGGCTTGGCGCTGAAGAAGGAAGCTTTAGGCTTTTGAAACATGTTCGCCAATTTTAACTTCATCTATTTGTGTTTTTAAACGTCGCTTTTTCGGGTTTTTACTCATTTTAACACAAAGTGAGCTGCTTTTAAAAACAGCCATTGTTAAAATGATACTTGTTTTTACTGTCAAACCTAATTAGTTGAGTTTTAAATAATGTTCACAGAAAAGTAATTTTTTCCAAATACTTCAAAACTAAAATGTTGTTTATATCAAAGAAAAAAAACCCGCAGCATTAGAGCGATCTTCTTTTTCCAATGACTTTTTGTTATTTGCTTCTCAGATAAGCTCAACAATGGTCTTGATGTACCTAATGATATATGCATCACTGGATGCAACCTTTTTGGCAATATTCAAAGACCGAAAAAAAAAAGTTAAGTTTTTATTCTTTTAGTACAGGGTTCAGGAAAATCTTCGTTGAGAGAAAATAAAATTCTTGGAGATAATTTATAAGTAATCCTCATCATTCTCTTGTTAGGAGCAACAACCCTCACTGGACAGATCAGCATTGAAGTCTGACTTTCCCGGTCTAAATATTTTTCAACTACTTCTATTTCGTCTTCATCCTTCTTTACGAAAAAATAGCAGTGTACAAATACCACAGGTGTCGTATGATTCCCAAAGTTTGAGTTTTTGAGGAGGCCACAAAAGGTGTCCACAAAGCTTAAAGCACAAGCAGGAAGATTCATGATGATATGTATTGAAGGAGATTCAGAAGATTTAAAGCAACGAAGGAGACCGTCTTTGACGATGCTTTGAATAAAGTCTCGTCCATCTAAATTGTAAGCCGTCAAGTTATGTTTTACTTTATTTAGCTCAGCATTATGGCACAGCCATTGATAGGAATCAGGATTCAGGTCATTTGCATGCACAACACATTTTTTCTTTGCTAAAGGGATAGCAAAAGGTCCAACCCCAGCAAACACGTCAAACACAGTGGCACCAGTGTCGATTTTCTTAACAAGTTCAGCATGCTCATTAACAAGCCGAGGATTCCAGAACACTTTCGAGAAATCAAAAGCATATTGAAACCCATTCTCTTTCACGGTCACTTCATAATTGGGTTCCCCGGCCAGAAGTTCCATCTGAAAATTGCGAAACTCTGTCTCAATTATTTGGGCTTTATTAACAACTGTCTTGATGTTATGAAGTTTATCTAAGAGTACTTCGCCAATGAGGTGCTTGTAATCCATTAAATGGGGCTTTAAGTTCAGATGAATGATATGTCCAACAATACTGAAACTGGAGACACTGCAATTATCAGGGGGAAGGACAACCTTGAAAATGCTATCATGGGAAAAGTTCTCATATGTCAGTTTCAGATTTGTCCATTCTACAGAGTTCAGATTAAAATTTCTTAATACCTGCTCTAAGTACAGAAGTTTTTCATCAAACAGAGCTGGGTTCAGTAGTACTCTTCTGTCATTCCCTTCAGATCGAACAGGTGGGAGTTTACACATTTTCAGCAAACATGGCTTCAACACTTTTAGAACTTGTTTCAGCTTTTCAAGAGGAATCACAAGTGAAGGTACTTCTACTTCTTTCTGAAAAGCAGCACGATCTAGAACAGTCATGCCGGATACACACAGTGGAGGATCTAAATTTCTGGATTTCGAAGATGACATTTTGCATGAACGATGAATAAATAAATTAAAGGTTGCAAAATAGAGAACACTCAAACTTTTAGTCTTCAGGAGTCTCACTTTTAAATATAAGTTACTTTGCAAGACCTAAAGAAAAAAGAAAATATGTCAATAATTAATTCTTTTTTTTTCTTTTGATAAAAAGAAACATAAGAATGAAAAAAGCATTAGCAACTAGTGATGGTAAAAAAAAGTCGTTTTTTGAAAGAAAAAAAAAACAAAACAAAAAAAAACGGGTTTATTTGGTTGATACACTGTTAGTAATAAAAATAACTTCATTCTCAGAAAGCCTTGATTAATTAATTGTTTATGAATGTAAAATATTCACATTTGTGACTAATGTCTTGTTAATTAATAAAATAATTAAGAATAAAACTTATGATTTTGTTTCCTTGTAAGTAGTTTCTACAGGGGAAATGTTTGAAATGCTTTAACATTAAAAAAAAAAAAAAAAAAAAAAATGCAGGTCATAGATCTAGGTGTAAATAAATAATTTAAAAAAATGACTAAGAAAGTTAAGACATGATAAATTATAAATAGCTCAGAATAAAATCTAGTAAATTAATTTCCTCAGTTATATAGCTTCCCGGTTTAAATAAATTGAGGGAAAATTAAAATGAATTCTTAAGAGAGCATTTTGCAGTATCTACAAATGAATCTTAAGTCTGATGTACATTACATCAAAAATCAAAAGATTACCTTATTTTGTTCAAATATCAGAAAAAAAAAGTTACAGATCATATAATGATTAACATAATGTATCAGTAAGAACATTAATATAAATAGGGGGAATAAGCATTAAGAAAATTGTTATGCTTTTCATTGCAGGCATTATTTTTTCTGGTTTAATGCATTTCAGAACACAATTTCTTTATTAAAAAAAGTAACAACAATTTTAATTAAAAGCCTTGAATAAAAAGACAAGGTTTTGAAGTTCCCAATTTCCCCTCTCCTTACGATCTAAAATCGTTAAATTTCGTTTTTAAAACAATTTTGAATAATTTCTGAGAGAAAGTCTCTGTAAACGAAACCTTACTCTGACTTTAACATGGATGGCCTATAATTATGTTTGTGGGAGTTAATTTTGAGAATATTCTAGGGGAAAATAAAAAGCCAAATCCTGCCCCTCAACTTCCTCAAAAGTAGACAACAACTGGGATTTTAAGACTTGAGTTTCGAAAAAAATAAAGTAAGAAAAAATCCAAGGGAGTGCTTGTAGCTCCCCTCCACATAATTCAAGATTGTCTAAAATTTGCGTTTTTAGCAGATAAATTTTAAAAAAAGCCCAGGAAAGTCTTTGAACGTAACAATATCCTCTGTCATCGAAGGTAACTTACTATATTGTGTTTTTTCAGCTTAAATTAAAAAAAAAATTCTGAGGTAGTGCCCCAACCAAGTAATGGCATGTACCAGGTGTGTAAGTATGAAACCGGAATTTTTCTACAGGAAAAACATGTTTATTGTAATGATATGATACAAAGTACCTTATTCAAAGTATTGTCTATCGCTATCTATACATTTTTGCCATCTTTCTGGCAATTTGTGGATTCCGCGCCATAAGAACTGTTGATCTTTTGAGGCAAACCAGTCATCGAGCCATTTTCGTACAGTTTCGTAAGAAGTCAAGCGCTGCTCAGCAAGTGCGTGTCCCATCGATGCAAACAAGTAATAATCGGATGGGGCAAGGTCCGGTGAGTAAGCCGCATGCAGAAGAATCTCCCAACGGAATGACTCTATCATTTCCTGAACCCGTTTTGCTTTGTGTGCTGGTGCGTCGTCATGCAGCAAAATCACCTTGTGTTGTCTTTGTTGGTATTTTAGTCGTTTTGCACTCAAAGCTCGATTCAAATTGGTCATTTGTTGTCGGTAGCGTTCAGTATTGACAGTTTCCCCAGGTCTTCGTCCAACCAGGCTTGCAGGTCAGCGTCTTCAAACTTTTTCGGTGGTCTTCCACGTTCTTCGTTCCTCACCTCAAAATCGTCCCTTCTGAACCGTTTGAACCACTCTAAGCACTGTGTCTTATCGAGAGCATGCTCACCATACGCCTCCACAAGCATTCGATGCGATTCGGCTGCGGTTTTCTACAGATGAAAACAGAAAACTAGTGATGTCCGCAAATCGTAATTTGTTGGCACAAAACTTGACATGTTTATCCCTAATAAACTAATGCTACTGAATGAAACTCGTGTTATTGTGAATTGGAAAGCTTTGCCGGATATCAATACAATAACAAGACACCGCTGACGTGATGAGTCGGTAACTACATCGACATCTAGCGCCACTTATGGGAAATTCCGGTTTCATACTTACACACCTGGTACCTATGGTGTGGTGAACGAAGAGAGTATACAACCCACCTTTGCCTGCCTTGTCATGATACCTTTTGGCTCAGCGAGTAAAGTACTGGGCTACCATCACCAAAGTCCCTGGTTCTAGCCCCACCAAGGGACATACGTCAATCCGTACGCCACAATGGTATGGTAAAGGGCATACCTTTTTCTTTGTTTTCAATGATTGTTTTAATAAAAGTTCAATTGCTTCAATTTATTGCGAAGTTCCTTCCCTTTCACATCCGGACTCAGTACTATGCAATGCAAAAAAAAAAAATTCTTAAGCACTTTGAATAATATCACAAAATTCGCACACGTGTACACACACACACACACAGGAGCATGTTTATATCATTAAGGAAGGAGGACATATATAAGATCATGAGTTGTTTAATTATTTAAAAAGGGGTCACAAGGTTTGAAAGGTTAGGAACCACTGGTTTAATATGATTCCCATAATGAATGTTCATAGACTCATAATAAGAAACTTTTGAGAAATATTAAAAATTATTTTGAATCCTTTTAAAACTTAACATTACGAATTTTTTAAACCAGTTTTACAGATTCAAGTTTTTGGTATACACACAATACATAGTAGGAGTAAGATTAAGTTTTTATAATCGTATGAAAAAGGTAGGGAGTATTCTCAGTAAAGCAATACATAAGAAAAAAAAAATTTAAATAAAAAATGTTATGAAAATATTTCAATGATCGCTATTATTGTATTTTAAACTGTGGTCATACCGAGCAACTCGGTACTCGAAGACAGTGCTACTTGATACGCTTCTATAAATTAGAAAATGAATTACTTCGGTTAAATCGACCGGAGTAAGAGGAAAAGGAAAAAGCAGACCCAGACTTAGATGGGTGGACTGATTCCAAAAAGACTTTGTCACAATCAATGTTAAAGACTGGAACCTGCGGCACAAGTGGAGGAATAGTCTTATCAACCAGGACTGTCCAGCGATATGAGTGATAATGCACTAAATTAAAGTATTAACTGATCTTGGGGATTCAATTAAATGTTTGAATTTTCATGTCCAGTTAGCAGAGATTAATTTTATTAACTACAACAAGAAAATTGACTTGTAGAATTTGAATAAACTTTTTCAGTGTTATTTTCAGGTTTGAGCGATTTAAATCATGATTTAAATCACGATTTAAATCAGTTGATTAAAAAAAAAAATCATTGATTTAAATCAGCTGATTTTTTAAAAAAATCATTGATTTAAATCATGATTTTTAATTCAAAAGAATGAATTTGATAGGCATGAAGTTATATTTGGACATATTTGGAAAACTTTGTTGGTAAAACTTGAAGATTTAGATGAAGACGAATCTATTTTGACATCCTTTAAGAAGCGGTACCAGTAAGCACTGGGACCCTTCCATTTCTTGGCTTACCAATTTGATCCTCACTATTGTGGAGAGAAGTTGACTGACAAAGCAAAAAAAGAATCGTTCACGTTTGCGAACGAAAAATGCTTCTCGGATGTCATTTCTGTTTTGCTGAAATTTCTGGGCAAGTCAGATACATTTTATGAATTACTTTTCAGTGATGAAATACTAAATAGTATTACTCCACTCAATTGGTGGAGAAGTCACTTCTTTGCTACAAATGGGGAAATCAATCACCTGAAACAAGCTCTCAACCAACTGTTGACTGCCAGAGCATTAACTGCCTCGATTGAGAGGACTTTTTCAACCTACGGGTTGGTACAATCAAAGTTCAGTAACAGGTTTGGCAGCGACAAAGCTGCAAAACTTTTATAAGTCACTGGATTAACCCTCTCGCTGCGTATTTTTTAAAATCAAAATAGGTTCAAAAATTGCGTATTTTTTTATTACATATTTCAAATCTACACATATTTTAGACTTAAAATATACAAAAATTTTTTGTAAAAGAGTTTATTTTTCAATATACAATTAGATCATAGAAAAAAGTTGTCAGAATATTGAATAATATTATATATTTCTCAGAAACGTGGACAACTAACGCCATTTGTTAGTCGACATCTAAATAAACAATTAAACATTACAGAAAAGCCGAAATGAAACCATGAACGGGGAAAGAGCGGGTTGCACACTTTAATCGACGGCAAAAACGCTTCCCCGCGATAATAGCGGGTTACGCAAATTTTGCTACTTCAACGTTGCCCGTGGAAATCGCGGGATGCGCAGCGAGAGGGTTAACCTCCTAAATAAAAAAAAAAAAAATAGTAAAATTTCCTTTAAAAATAAAAATTATTGTGGTTTCTTAGGGTATTTCTCTAACAATTCCATGATTGAAGGAGTAAAATGTCTAAATTAACATGAAGCATTCTTTATGTGATATAGATATTTAAAACCAGGAAAAATCCTTACAGTAAGTAATTATTTTCTACTTATTTATGATACTCTTATATTTTTAATTAAATGTATTAAAAAAATTGGATTTAGATATTGAACTTGAACAGTGTAATCTGTTAGTATCAAATATACTTTAAGAAGAAAAAAAAAATGTATAAAAATAGCTATTTTTTAAAAAAATCAAAAAATATGATTTCAATAAAAAAATCTGATTTAAATAAAAAAAATCCGATTTAAATCAAATAAATCCGATTAGTTTGAGTTTTTTTTTTTTAAATAATCGTGATTTTTATCAACCCCGGTTATTTTTCAAACAAGTATTTGAATGATAAAGGCACATCAGACACAAAAATAAACAAGCAGTAGATTAGTTTTGAAAAATCGAAATTTACAGTCTGAATAGCCCATTGAAGAGCACAATTCTTTTGAGTAGACCTAGCTGTTTTGTTGTTTTAACGAGGGAAAAAAACAGTTTCAGAAGATGGTTTGAATTAACTTCTCAAAGAAATTGACAAAAGTAAGAAAAAATATTTTGTCAGTTCAGTTGGCTGATTAGATCCATATATTGACACAAGGCATACTTTCTGAAGTACATTTACAGGAAATTCTCTAGCCCAGCCAAACCCGATGTACCAATCATTATCACTCACCCCTACCTACTAATATATGCAGCGAATTACAAACATGACAGCTTTTGAAACTTGGATCTTTTCTCAAATAATTGTTTTGTAAATCTCATTCACTTGCGAAATAGGCGAAAGCATGTGGCGGCATTATAGGTAGTCATCTCTAAAAACCAGAAAGTTGGTCTTGACCAGCGCATTATTATTACACTTCAGCAAACTGTATTGATCGCATATTATTTTTCTTGGTTTTCTTTTTTGCAAGACAATCAAAAATGTTTGGAACAAAACAGAAAGATAATTTCGATATATTTCATTTTCATTTAAAATTTAAAGACAAAACAAAAACAAACAATACTCACGTTGTACATATTAATAGTGATGCCAACTTGAATAATAAAAAATCTAATGCCGGAGACAAAGCAAACCAGAGTAAGTTCGCCGGTATCCAAAGGTATTCAGTTTGTGAAGAGTCCCCAATTTCATCAACATCTCCCTATATTTTGAAGTACGAAGTTGAAATATATTTTCGGAATTTTATTCCATTTGTCCTGACGTTTTTTTGAGTTTAAGAATTCTGTCGCGTGTGTTTGGACTACACTAAAAGCTCAGGGACGACGAGAGGACGTGTCAAGTCGGAAACTACACTGGCGGAAAAAAAAAATCCCAACACCAAGAAAGGCTTATGTTAGATAAACGAAATTTGGTAGGCGTGTTTATACAACTGAAAGAAGACATCGATTGAAATTTCGCGCTCCGCGCATAAGTGTGGCTCAGCTGGCGTCACTCAGAACATGCAAATAAGGCTTGTTTTAAAAGCGTATTGCAAAACTCGTGAGTACTATTTTTCCGTGAAATTTGACGAATTGCGTTCATGTTAGCCAGGAATACCTTTAAGAAGACGAAGAAGCCATTATCAACAGCTCACCGAGTTTAAACGAGGTCGTACAATTTGGCTACGAGAAGGTGGATTTTCATTTCGCGATATTGCAGAAAGACTTGGGTGGGAATGTTTCCACCATGCATGATTATTGGAAGCTATGGGCAAGGGATGGTACTACCTCAAGAAGATCGAGTTCCGAGCTGCCACGTGGCACGACTGAGAAGGAAGATCGCCGAATCTAGCGTAAGGCTGTGGCGCATCGTACTGCATCTGCGGCTTACATTCGATCTGCAGTTGGTACCGTCGTGACCCAAGGAACGGGAAGAAACTGTTCACTTCAAGGACGGCTCCGAGCCAGGCAGTCTGTAGCCGGTATCCCATTAACTGCAAACCATTGCCGTTTCCGACAGCAGTGGTGCCAAGACAGAGCTCACTGGAGGTCGGAGTGGAGATCTGTTTTAATTTTTGATGAAAACAGATTCTGCCTTAGTGCCAGTGGTGGCTGTATATTGGTCAGAAGGAGGCCAGGGGACCGCCTGCATCCAAGCGGTCTACGGCCTAGACACACGAGACCCGCACCTGGAGTCAAGGTCTCTGGAACAATTTCCAACGACATCAGGGGAACGCTTGTGGTTGTCCCAAACTCACTGACTGAAAATTTGTCGTCAGTCTAGTAATTTATCCAGTAGTACAGCCCTTCATGAGTAGCATTCAAGGGGGAGTTTTCCAACAGGATAACGCTCTCCCTCACATCGCTGCTGTAATGCAATGTGCTCTACAGAGTGCTGACATGTTACAATGACCTGAAAAATCACCAGGTCAGTCTCCAATTGATAACGTATGGGATATCATTGGACTGCACCTCGAGCATCATCTACAGACAGCAATGACGGTCCTAGTATATTGACACAACAAGTGCAACAAGCATGGCATACCATACCACAAAGTGACATTCGGCACCTGTATGGCATAATGCATGCACGCTTTCAGGCTTGCCTTCAAAACTCTGGAGGTTCTACCCTCTATTAAATTAACATAATTTCACATTTGCACAGCATTTTCTTGAGCTTAAATTAGCCAGTGATCTTGTACATTTAATCAATGAAACATGAAAACTAGACAATTGCATTACCCAAATTTCATTACTCTCTACAGTAATTTCTTCTTGGTGTTGGGATATTTTTTCCGTCAGTGTATTTATCTCATATTCGGAGTAGAATAATTTTTGTAATATTTATGCGACGGGGCTTCTGCTGACAAGGGGCCTTTGTGTCACACGGCGGCCCTGTTATTGCTACTTTCTCAAACATGAAGGATATTATCTACTGCTATTACTTTGCATTGTGATATATTTGGTTTTATTCAGGTTTAAATTTTCTTAAGCATGTATCAATAGATAGCGAATAAATATCAGTATTTATCAATATTATGTGTGTGTGGGGGGGGGGGGAGGGAGGGGTCTCCGTATGGTTCTCTGAACAGGAAGTCGTTGATTCGATAGGCTCCGTCATCTTGGGGGGTCGGTAGAGGGTCAATTGTCCGCCCACCTGGTTTTGAGAAATCAATGTATTTACAAAAAGTGGGCGTGGTTTCCGTTGTTTTCTGATGAAATTGTAATTGTGTTTGCACCAAGGAGATTAAAGAGGAGGAGCTAAATCTCTGCTATCTAAAAGTGGCAACGAATTCTCACCCGCCGCCAGAGGACGCTAGCTCAAACGCTCCCTATCTCCTACGGGAATCAATGTAAATGATACTGAATCTGTCATCTTTTTAAATGCTGCTATGGGGAAGAAAAAATTTTTTTTTCAACTGAATTTTGGTGTAAATCTTCGATTGACATTATGAATTAAATATGATTTTCATCCCACGAAAATAGGTGCCGTATTCTTTGAGAAATAGGTTTAATCGAATGCACTTACCAACTTGCCAAATCTGACAGAAACTGTCATTTTTTAAAGACTGCTGTTGGCAATAATATTATTTTTTAATTGGAATTTTGCTCAAACCATCGATTAACATTATGAACTAAATATATTTAATAAATATATTTAAACTAATAATTATTTTGTCTACTAAATATATTTAATTGATAACAAAATGAAATACTGACATAATTAATTTTTTGCCTCATGCTTAATTTATCAACAATTTAGAGAACTGATTCTCAGCAAAAATTATATCGTACAATGCAAAGAAAATGTCACATACAGTTGCATAAATGTCAAATTTGGCAAGTAGCTAGATGCCGTCGATTCAACATCTTTCTTAAAAAATACGGCAAAATTTCAGTGGGATCAAAGTCATATTTAGTTCATAATGTTAATCGATGGTTTACACCAAAATCCAGCAGCATTTAAAAAGATGACAGATTCAGTATCATTTACATTGATTCCCGTAGGAGATAGGGAGCGTTTGAGCTAGCGTCCTCTGGCGGCGGGTGAGAATTCGTTGCCACTTTCAAACTAGCGCATCCATAGAACATTTCTCTCCTTCTTTCTACTCCGTGGTTTGCACCATTTGGGAAAACTTGAAATGACAGGCCTGGTTCAATAGTTTTTTATGCAATAGAAACTGATTAGCTTCTGTGGAAATAATAATAGTAATAGTAATGAAAAAAAAAAAAAAAAAGGA
>JAXGGA010023983.1:0-12731 GCA_038373865.1 Uloborus plumipes
TAATCCATTAAATGCTTGGCTGAAAAAGATTCACTGTGTCACTTTTTATTTGCAACAACATTTATCAAGTTTGTAAAAAACGGTAGCAAGGTGTTTTTCAAATTAATGATTTTACTACACGTTGGAATTGAGATTTATTCTTTTTTTTTACTGTCATTATTTTCCCTACTACTGCTTTAACAGATTTTGCAATTTTAATGAGGCTAAAGAAACAAGTGTAATGGTGAAAAACTTTTTTTCTCAATGGATCTTATATTTTTTTTCCATATTATGCCTGACATTTTATCTGGTTGTTATTTGCTTTTATTTTACGTCGTTTAACTTGGTGTTTAACAACAAATTCTTTACTCAAAAGTGGTAGTTCACTTGTTTTGAACTGGGATTATATATAAGTTTATTTATTTTTTTCTGGCAATATTATTTTTGCAGATATTTTATAATATTTATTTATAAAATCCTTAATGTATCTTAATCTATTTAGTGTTAAAATAATATTTATACTTTGCTGCAAGGTTTCTTGGCACTGGCGTAACATCAGCGTGACGTCAGCCAATGGAAAACGAGCTAGATAAAACGTCACAGCCTACTTGGCGAATTAGAGGATATCGCTGACTGCTTGTGAGCTCTTATAGGCTCCGCCCGTAGTGACGTTCAGTATCAAGTTAAGTTGCTTTCTAGTATACTTATGTTGAATTTGGCAATGATCACAATTAATTTTGAAAAAACACTATTTGATACCGTTGAAATTGGTCAATATTACAAAAAAAACCACTAACATTTTTAAATTGCTTTTGTTGTTTTAAAAAGCTTAAATTATTATTATTGGCAAAGCTCACTCAACTGCCTTCAAGTTGTTTTCCACGACTCTCTAAACAACTATTTTCTGCATTTCTCTGTTGAATCATATGTTGCTAACACGTCACTTTTTTACCATTGTATTCACGACGCGTTGCAAAATAAGGTAAAATGCTGTTAAGTTTAATTCCAACTGCTTATCCATGAGTCTCCAAATTATCTCTGGGAAGCGTACAACTTACTGCTGCTGTTGAACTTAAAACGTACACAATCCCGACTGTTTTGTGCATGTTTTTACAAAACGCTCATTCATTCGATACTATGTTAGAATGACTTAAAACAATCTCATTCTAACCACGGAAAATAAATATTATTGTAGTCAAGAAATATTATCGCTGAGAAATTCCTTTAAATTCAAACCTTGAGTTTTTATAAAACTTTGATATTATTCTGAAAAAGCTATTATTAATACGTGTTTATTTTATTTTTCAAAGAGAATGTAGTGTAATATGATAATAAATCCTGAAATTCACTGGATCAGTTACAACTGCTGTCATCAACAAGCTTAACGAGTATAACAAATTACATAATAATTTTGAACGCAAAAAACCTAATTTATAATGCAAATCAAAAGGGAACCTGATCTGCATATTAATACGGAAACAAGAAGTTTTCTTCATGAAATCACAATCAGAAGCTTCCCACCATGAGCTGTTTTTTCAGTCCTTTCCGCACCGTACACTGAACATTGTAATCCAAATATGTAGATCATAGGACTATTAGATTGAAGCAAACTAAAAAGGATTTTTTTCTTACATAAAGTTCTTTGCTAGATTTTTCAAATGTTTTCAAGCAAACATTGCATGTAACATAATTAATTTTAGACTGTCTTGAATATTTTTGATTATATCATTGTATATCAAGTAACAGATAGCTTTTAAGCTATTGTTTTAATGCATGGTTAAAAACAATAGCTTAATTCGTTTAAGCATGTTTTAAAGCTAAACCGAATAAAACAGTTAGTTTTTTTTTAATATCGTGACGTGAGCTTTTACTCAATATTTTAGTAGGATTTAAGATTATTTAGTATATTCTTCAGCTAAAAAATCATTTTAAAAGTTTTAGAAACCGTTTTCAGTTAGTCAAACTAATACAATGTAGTAATATATTTAAAAAATACTAGTTCTTTATAAGATAATAAGCAGTTAAACACTTTTTCCGAGCTTTTCTCTGAAATCAATTCATTAAATTTGTACAAGAAGTAAGTTCTAGTAAAGGATTGAACAATTAACAAGTTCTACTAAAGGATTGAAGAAACAAAAAAAAAATGTAAAAATGTGAAAAACAGTTAGACAATAAAATACTGCCACTTCATTAAACCTTAGAAATCCAATTTTTTACCGTAATATTATTTTACTTCACCAATTTCAAAGAAATTCAAGAATTAGTGGGGGTTTTGTTAATGAGACATGTTTATATGAATTAAAACTTGCTCTATTAAAGAGTTATATCGAATACACTTGTGCGTTTTCTATTATAGTATTTTGGGGGTTTTGTTAATCCGATGCATTATTTTAAGGTTTCATCTTACTTTTATAAGTTTCTTTCTACAACTCAAAGAAGAAAGGAGCAGCATCTTATGTGCTAAACAAAAGAGTACTATACCAATTAGTAATCTAATTAATAGTTTAGAATGTATCAGCGCTAGACTACTTTAAATAGCAACATTTTCTGGTTAAGTTAAATTTTACTTTACTAAATTTTTCTACTTCATGCTCACTTTTCATAAAAAATACGGCATTTTAACCGGCAAATAAATACTCCACTATAATAATGTTGAAAATTCCAGTTATTGAATTATTTTATTAACGATGCACTAACGAGATGTCATTCTTTACATGCTTTTTTTTCTTCTTCTACTAGAGCTAAAACTCCAGACCGTACAGCTCCGAAATACGACACTTGAAAAAAAGGAAATTTATAATCCGCAATAATTCTAAAGCTTTAAAAAACGTGTAAGTCTCGCTTGTTTTTTAAGCGCATTTACTCCCAAAGATAAATTAAAGATTTTCAAAGATATTCAAATTTAAATATATATCAGTGACATTAAACAATTTCCTTATTTATGAAAGAGAGAAAAATATTAACTAGAAATTTAATTTACAAATCCTTGACAGACATATCAGCGACACTCAAAAGTTTCTTTTATCTAATATTTATTCAAAGACTAAGTCTTTCCGGATATTAAAGCGACTTGGAAAGCAAATGAACGTTATTCATAAGCGAGCGCTTACTGGCATATTACTAACTTCCCAAAACATGCCACTAATTCCTCCTTTGTATAATTCCTCCGAGTAATAATCAGTCTCTCAATTCTCCAAACTGCAGACATGAGGGACTTATCGGGCTCCGGTTGCTGTCAGACAATCGCAGTTTCCACATAGAAAACGCCTAACTCTAATTCTAGATGACGAGCGGCCTGCAGATGCTTCCGTAACCATAGAAACCATACTCACAGCGGTAGTTAACGGAGCAATCTTGTCCCAAGACTGTAAATAAAATATGATTTTGCATTTTTTTCAAGGTTAAAATTTTTATTTTGGAGTGGTAAGTAAAGATAGATTAAAAACTGGGAGCGTTGCTCAAGCAATGCAGAATTTAGTTGAAAATGAAAAATTTGAATGTGTGAGTTCATAAATAATTGAATAGTTTGGTTAATTAAGACACATAACGTTGAGAGATTTTTTTTCTCCATTTAACAATACTATTTTACTTGATTTGTTTAGTCGAATTAAAAATGTCTCTGAGTGCATCTTAAATTTAATTACCTTGTTTTTGCATCAAGCCCGTGCAATAACATAAAATCCGAATGTATAAGAGAGAGCGAGTTAATTTATCCACTTCTATATTAGCTTTTAACAGAGTTACAAATAATAGCTTTCCATTCACTTGCTTTTTAACAATTTTGTTTTAATTTTCTGCTAAACTTTCCAGTGCTCCAACAGATAAATTTTCTCTTCTGTATATTTTAACTTCAATTAACAAGTTTATCTCAGGTAATGAACCAGATGGTTGTCGAATACAGTTAATAAATCAAAGAGAGAATGAATACATATGATCTTTATTAAGTTCCAAACATTCCCAAAAATTTAATTAATAAATGCATACATTGTAAAAAATGAATGTTGTTTTAACAATATAATACAGTTAATTTTACAGTAATAAACTGTAAAAAATTCTAATTTTACAGTAATCAACTGTAAAATTGCGAATTTTGCTGTAATAAACTGTAAAATTAGCAATTTTACAGTTTATTACCGTGCACTTTTCAGTTTTAAACTGAAACCTCGGAGGCCAGTATTATACTGTTGTTTTGCAGTATAATATTGTTAACCCAGGTAGCACAAATAACCTTTAAACGTTTTGTAAACGTTTTTAAGCGGTTGTTACAACGTCAATAACCATTTTACAACCTTTGAAAAACAAAGTGTGCTACTTAGTTTTACGGCAGTAAACTGTCAAATTTCTAAATTTAAAGGAATAAACTTTAAAATTACCTTTTTTACTGTTTATTACTGTGCACTTTTCAGTTTTAAATTGGAACCTCGGCTGCCAGTACTATACTGTAAAAACTACAGTTCTTTTTTTGCAGTGCAGTTAAGCTTTCAAAAAAAGTACTAAAGATGATTGCTACCTATCTTAACTTCAATTCCATTTACTTGATACACGTCCTTAGCTAAAAATTTTTATTTAAATCACATAAGAGTTCTATTCATAGTATCAAAAAATATTTTTTATTTCGTTCACTAACCAGTTGGTGGCACTTTCTGCTTTATAGAAATGACATCTGCCTTCAGCTCCGTTTTTGTCTTTTCTAAACTAAAGAGCCCATAATAAGAACGAAACTAGCATCTTGCTCGCATAACTGGGATGTAGGTATATTACATGTACTAGTTCTGTCTCAACGCTATCTTAATGACGATAACTTACTGTTTAATAGCTAAGTTTTGATTTCAACTTAAGAATTGAAGTACCATTGCAGCGATATCTCGCCTGTATGCTAAATTTATCTTAGCTACCAGTTCGTTGGCACTTTGAGCTTCATTGAAATGACATCTGATTTTATTCGTGTTATTGCCCATTCCAGACTTGACGAGTTCATAATTGAGACGAAACTTCCCTAACAGCAGCATCTCATCGGCCGATGATCGGCCATTCATCGAAACCCGATGAAATCCTCATCGGCCGATGATCCAATGTGTCTCATCGGCCAAACAGAATCCGAGCAGCAAAATCCGATGAGATTTGGAGCAATTTACGAGCAGAACAGTCCCGTGCCGATGAATTTCATCGGGAAAGTTGATCGGAAGGATATCGTTATCCGATGGAATATAGCTCGGCTTATTTTCATCGGGAAAGTTGATCGGAAGGATATCGCTTTCCGATGAAAAGTAGCTCATCGAAAACCGTGCTCGGATACTGATCGGAACGATATTATCGTGCGTTACGGGATCAGTTTACGAGAAGTTCGATGATCGGCCGAGCAAAATCCGATGAGTTGATGCTACTAGGGTTTAGTCTCTAGACAGCATAGCGGGACTGTCGGTATATTTGGTGGTTTTTATTGATACTTTAATTACAAAAAGGTGTTTAAAAATATTTTTGTGAAAGGCAGTTGTATCCAATAACAATTATTAAAATTAATATTTATGTTGAAACTTTTTAATGTTTAAATCTGAAATTCATGTTTTGTTGTAAAATTTGCGGTGAATTTCCTTTTATAAAATTAATTCTTACTTAAAGTTTGTTTTCGCAGAATTAACGCATCACACACACAATATTGTACATCGCTATTTACTATTAAACACAATTTTAGTGTATAGCTATTTTTAATGTGGAACGAAGAGAAAAAAGTTGAATGTTTCTGATAAAACGGATTTATTCTGTCTCACATACTTATTTCGTTATACAATATTATTTTACGCGTGGAAGTATGCCCAAAGAAGCAGTGCTGATGAGACATTCTAAAATTAAAATTAAAGTTTATTGCATTTGTTGTTTCATTAAGCAATTAATCTTTCTATATTACATTTCATAAAATAGATTAAAGTACAAACAAAGAGCTCCAACGAGAATTTTAAAAATAAGAAATAAAGTCTTCTGATAAAATTAATTCATTTATGACTTTCAGCTACTCATTTTACTACCTGGCATTTCATTAAACATATAATTATATTCAAAGGAAAAGCACTAATAAGGAACTTAAGAATAAAAGCTGAAGTTTGTTGATTGATTACATTTGTTATGACAGTCAGTGATGAATTTTACTAAATTTCGTTTCATTAACCACATATTAATGTACAAACAAAAAGCACTAATACGGAACTTAGAAATTAAAATTGAAGTTATTTAATAAAATAAATTCCTCGCCTATTTCAGCACCTCATTTCCGTACTTCACTTTATTAAACAATGATTAATAAACAAACACTGAGCTGCAATGCGGAACTCGGAAATAAAAATTGATGGACTTTTGTTGCAGAAAATCAGAATTACCCTCCCCTTATGAAGTAAAATTAAGAATAATCTCTTCTAGACCATTATCTGACCTTCTCGTTCATAACCATTAATCTTCGAAAGTATCAGTTATCTCTCTCCCTCCTCCAAGCTGTAGATACCGTTATATTAGTAACTCGTTTAATATCTATCACAATTGTGTTTTTCTTTCAAAATATATTAAAAAGCGCTTTGAATGGCAAGGCAAATTCCCAATTCGCTGTAATTGCTCATTTAGCATTTGTACGAGTACTGGAAAATAATTGTGTAACATATTAGAATATATAATTGATAGAAGAGAATTAAGGTTATGAGAAATTGATCGGCATTTTATTGCAGATGCATTATTTTATATTAAAAGCAAAGAATTAAACTTTTTTTTGCATTGTGAGAAGCCCCGAAACATTTTCTTGCATAAAGGATAGAGGTAGGAATACATTCAGAATTTTAGAAGTTATTAACTTAGACAAAATATGGAATACATGAAATGCTGAAAACATTAGAGACTAACTGAAACTTTTTTTTTTTAATACAGAAGCTGAATTCCATTTTGATAGATGAATCCATTGTCACGCAAATCACCATATATAAAACAAGGAACAAAAGTATTAGTTCCTTTTTTAAATCGTATGAAATTTGAAGAACTTGAACTACACGTCTACATAAGTTTATTATTTTTTTGAAGAATTCTAGAAACATTTTTTAATTATATTTTCTGTCCGTGAACGATCAAAGCAATTTATTTAAATATTGTTTTTAGAAATCTCCAGTTTTATTGCATCGTATGGAGTAGAATCCATGTTATTTCTTACCTTCATGTATAGAAACATGGATCTAACATATTATGACCCTTCATGATAGGATGGAATTGACTACACCTAACAAGAAATATACACTACTAGCCAAAAAATATCAATTTTAATAATTTCCAGTTAGAGAACATTTTTACGAGATAAGATTATAACAATAGTATGTTCTCATTTTAATTTATCTACTTGAAGTTAAAATGTCGTAGAGACATTTAAATAAACTCTAATGAAAGTTTACTATAATCAAAACCGAAGTGTTGGGAAAGCTTATGGATAACAAGCCTAAAACATTGTTGTGATTCAAGCCAAATGTTGGCTAAAATGATATTAAATGATTTTTGGTTCAATTGCGCCGTTAGGTCAATAACTTGAAATTGTTTTCTTTTTCAATTTTATTTCATTCCGGAAAAAAATAGACTCCGATGTCTAATGGGTTTAACTTCTTTATGTATGCTATTGTTTCAGTAATTAAGTAAATATTTTATTTAACAGCTTAAACATATGTCTTATCTTAAATCAGTTTAATGAATTGAAATCGAAAAATTTCATTAAAGTTGAGAAAGTACTAATTTATACTTATTTAACTTCATTGTTTCATTCTTGAAACACTCTTACATTTATCAGTAATTTTGGACAGTACTGTATTGTGACATTAATTGCTGTCAGTAAATGAAAGTGCTTCTGCTGATTTTACAATGCGATTAAAAGTATTACATAGAAAGGTAAGGTTATGTTTTCTCCCCTTCCTCTTGACCTATTCATTCAGCGTGATGGGGTTTTTGAACTTTCCCAAGTAGCATCAACTCATCGGATTTTGCTAGGCCGATCATCGAACTCCTCGTAAACTGATCCCATAACGCACAATGACATCGTTCCGATCAGTAACCGAGCATGGTTTTCGATGAGCTACTTTACATCGGAAAGCGATATCCTTCCGATCAACTTTCCCGATGAAAATAAGCCGAACTATATTCTATCGGAAAAAAATATCCTTCCGATCAAGTTTCCCGATGAAATTCATGGGCACGGGACTGTTCTGCTCGTAAATTGCTCCAAATCTCATCGTATTTCGAGCAAAACTCATCGGACTTTGCTGCTCGTATTCTGTTTGGCCGATGAGACATATTGGATCCTCGGCCGATGAGAATTTCATCGGGTTTCGATGAATGGCTGATCATCGGCCGATGAGATGATACTGCTAGGGTTTCTATTATTTTTTTTTCTTTTTTAGCTAGCAGTATTCAAGGTCTGAATTCAACTGCTTAGAACTGTCTTCATTTACAACGCAATATTTTTTTCATATACACTCAGGTATACTGAAAATAGCGACCCAAGAAAGCGGATTGAAATGAAATTTAATACACATAATGATACAGATGAGAGATTCACTTGATCTCAAAATCAAGACAATTGAACGAATACAGAGTGTGCAAGGACACAAATACAGAGCAACTTCAATAGCGCGTTGGACCACCTCTAGCTGCAATGCATGCCGCCACACTGTCCGGCATTGAGTTGATTAGACGCCTGATGCTGTCCTGAGGCAGATGGGCCCCCAAATTTGTAACAGCCAACTCCAAATCACGCGCAGAGTGACACGATGGCATCTGACGTTTTAGCTGATCCTACACATGCTCTATAGGGGATAAGTCGGGGGAGCGGGCCGGCCATGGAAGAGTCTGAAAATGACGTAGGAATTCTTAAGCAACTCTTGCTGTATGCGGACGAGCATTATCTTGCTGCCCCGAGAGACCATTTAGGAAAGGTCCTACATGGGGTCTAAGAATATCATCAACGTAACGTTGGCTGGTTAAGTTTCCATGCATCACAATTAGATTGGACCGGCTATCATAGGATATGGCCCCCAAGACCATTAAACCGGCTGTGCGGGCAGTGTGGGAGGAATCCACACTGCCCGCCTCCACACCCGTACACGGTTATCATCAGTCCCTAAAACAAACCGAGACTCGTCACTAAACATAACGTTTTGCCAATCTGTGACATTCCACATTGATCTGGCTTGACACCACTGTAGACGCAGTCGCTGATGTTCCGGTGTTCAAGGGAGTGCGCGTAAAGGGTGCTTGGAGTTTAGACCTGCTTTTGCAAGGCATCTGGAGATTGTTTGTGCAGCAATTGCTACGCCTACGTCTGCTCGTATCGTTGAACAAGTTACTGTGGGGTCACAAATGCCTTCCGCACAATCCTTCGATTCTGTCTCCTCGTGGTCTCCCTGGTCGCTCCAGACCCGGTTCTTCGCACGTGAGTACCTTCTCGTGTCTACTGCTCCCAACATTTTCTAACGGCACACTCCGAACGATCCACCTGGCCAGCAACACGGCGCGTTGACCAGCCTGCAGTTTTCATTCCGATGATCAGGCCTCTCTCAAACTCGCCTAATTGTGAGAAATGTCTTCTAGCATGTTTACCTGGCATGTTTCGCTTATCTAAGTCTTCCTACAGTCGAAAGGTAATCGTCGCGTTTATGAAACTTTGATTTTGCGCTGGCTTATATAGAACCCCCTTCCTGATTTAAGCACCATTTCGGCGTGTATGAGCATGGCACAAAACTTGGGCCATTTGCATATCACATTACGCTGTACTTATTTGCCAAGTTTCGACATTGTACAGATTCCCTGTATTTATGTCGTTGCTCGCCCTGTATTAGTTTAATTGTCGCCCTGTATTTGTGAGATCAAGTGAGTCTCTTATCTGTATCATTATGTGTATTAAATTTCATTTTAATCCGACAATTTCTTCTTGAGCCGCTATTTTCAATGTGCCTGAGTGTATATGAGGCAAACATGTGAATTTCTGCCATCACATGTCTAATGCATACTAAAATATCATTTATAGTTTTCCCCCTTATGTGACAATTTAAACAATTCCCTAAGTTTATTCAAAAATATTTCATTTTTCCTTTTTAAAATAATAATAAAGGTGCAATGATATCACAAACAGTTATTGTTACCTAAATACACTTTATCTACCTTAAAAACTCCCCATTCATATTTTCAGCTATAGTTTTTCAGCATTATATAGCCCTATAGCAAAATTAAAAAACGGTGGCAGTTAGAATTTTCATTTATTCAATATGATTTTTTTTTCATCCACGAAACCATTTCGAATTTCAAAGCGCTTTACTCTCTACAGTTTAAAGTTCGAAGCATTTGTGCTCTTGAAACGTTATTTAAATTTTAAATCTCTTGGGAATCTATAGCACTTTTGCAGGTGCATAATTTAAACTTCCAATTTCAGAATCTTTATGTGGATTCTCACATTTTCTTCAATGCATTTTGAAGTGGAAGATGGAGAAGGTTTCTCGTGCAAGGATTGATTTTTTATGCCAGTCTTAGTTTTATCTTCAATCAGCATTTCCAATTTTTTTGTACTAGAGCTTCATATTTCTTGTATGGCTTTAATATCCTTTGCGTAATTAATAAATGATTTATTAAGAAAATTATTTAGAACATTTTATGTATATATTTTAATATTTTCAGGTTTACTTATATAGGCACCAACGGAAGAAGAATCAGTCACGTGTTTTAATACTTCCTAGGCAAATTTCCGTTTGACCGTATATGTAGAGGATTTATTTGGATTCTTAGTATACTCTTTACCATCCAATTTGGCTCACATAAACGACAATTGTGGCACCTCTTTTTCAAAAAAAAAAAGTAGAGTAGAAACTGATTAGTCTACGCAATACTGCTTTAAACAGATGTATTTCTTCATACCCCAATACATTATATAGTTTATACCCCACCACGCATCAGCTGTGTAAACAGAGAGACACGGTAAGAGAATTAAATTTAGATTTCAAATCAATAGTTATTATGCTCCACTATTTTCACCGGAGAGATAACAAAAAATAATAGATAGCCCGGTGCAGTGAAAGAAATTTATAACAGCTGCTTCATTTAATCATTCTTAAATTGCCCTGAGATCGGAGATATCACACTGGAACATACTAGTCGTCATGAAATAAGTATATGAAACTTTAGGATAAAAGAAAAGGATCATATGTTGCTGTGTCTATTACTATTTCTTACTGTCTTTTGAGTTTTACTTGTTGAAGTTCATACATTAGCTGCATATTAAGCATTTATTTTTCAAAACCTTTCAGTAAACATCGGCGAAAGTAGTTTAAATTTTAGGGCACACCTGGTTGCTTAAACGTTTTAGAAGTTTTACAACAAAAATAAATTTATTTTTTCAATAATATCTTGTAGTATTACTTTGATTTAAATAACGTTTGAAATTTTATATATTTTAAATAGTGTTTATAATATTTTAAAAATAACTTTTCAAAAGTCACAAGAAAAAGTACCCCACATTATAGCAAAAGAATGCATTGGGGAAAAATTTCTAGTCATCATTTTGCTCCACCATTTTCTCCAAAATCAAATCAATAAAGGTGAAAAAATAACCATAGCTACTTTTTAGAGCTCTCCGTGCCATTACTTTAGCTCTTATTTTATATAGCCTTTTTACAGATATACATTCGCACTGAGTCGGCTAGCTCTAATCAGAGAATACATGCATGCAGTGGAAATTTGAGTCATAAAACACGGTGGATTTTATGGGTTAACCCTGATTTTATTGGGATATTTTTTAAACTCGGCTTTCAAATTGAGATAGCTACAAAACACATAAGAGTATAGTCATGGATGCGATAATAGTTCATTTTATTTTAATAGAGCTCGAAAAAGATTTTAACTGCAGCATATATATTTGAAATGCGCTTTTTATCATTGTAAGAAAGTTATAGACAACACAGATTAGTAAGGAAAATAAAATTAATGGAATAAATAAAAATTGATCATTTTTTTAACGTATTTCCTTCCAGATTTTAAATGCTCTCATTGATGAAAATATATTTTTGGAAACTAAAACTACTGTTTTATTACCCACAATCTTGATTTTTTGTTTTATTATATATGCTCCGAATAAAGTTCATTTGTGTTATTTAAACAGAAAGTTTAATAAATGGGGAAATAGCCTCATGAAAGATTTATCCAAAAAACAGTAAAATATCGTGCACAAAATTGTTTCTATAATTTTTAAAATGAAAGCTTTGTAGTTTCAATATTAGAAATAAAATATTTCAAACGGAATTGCATTCATTACATTCACTTCCTGGGCTTAGAGTAGCATTTCTAATCAATTCGAGTTTAATATCAATAGTGTTAAAGAGCCAAATACTAGAAAGTGCGTAAACAAAATCAAGCTATTTATAGAAAGGCGATTGTTTCACATTTACATTTATAATTTTATTTCCTCTTAGAACCTAAGTGAATATAATGGATAAATTTTCATAATTGTTCCATCAAAGAGTACATATGCCGGAATATTTCACAAGTTGATCAAGAAAACACGTACGTGTTATGCTGGTTTTTACAGCCCGACCACAAATACACACTTGTTGGAGAATGATGATTCTATTTATCACTATTGTACTTTAAATTAAGTGTTATAGAAAGAAAATTCTAATAAATTATTAATTTTTCATATTATCTGCAGCACTCTTTTGAGAAAAAAATATATTTCCAAGAAAATAGAATGGTGATAA
>JAXGGA010023984.1:0-12729 GCA_038373865.1 Uloborus plumipes
AGAAAATGATTTTTTGAAAAATCACTCGGATAAAATAAAAAACGCATTTAAGTTTGATTTCACGTTCTTCTTCACACCCAGTTAATCTACCGCATGATCACAAAAAATAGCTTTAAGAAATATGATTCTACTGTTCTTAGTTGAAAGTCATATATTTATTTTCTCGGATTTGGCATGTTGCATTTAAACCCGTGCGACGCCGGGCACATCAGCTAGTGTTCTATATTCTGTTAATTTTTGTTACAATAGATGTCAAAAGGGTATTAAGATGAAAAAGGTTTTCAAAAAAGACTCATCTTTTCAACGAAGAAAATAAATTTCTGGGTAGATGAATTTACTCATATACGCGCATTCGAAGGAGTACTTTTGAAAATTCTATCTTGCGACACTTGTAGGATGTGTTAAATATAGTGTTTGGTACTTACAAATTTGAAGATTTTTTTTTTTTTTAGTGGTTTTAACCCATTAAGCGGTTTGCCCGTACAGTGTACGTGCTACCCGAAATTGACCTCATCTGGTTTGCCCGTACGGCGTACGGGCATCGATATTCTCTGATTTCCTTTTCTGGTTTGCCCGAATTTTTCATTATTGAAAGAGACTATTTAGTAGTATTGTTTTTCAACAGATGGTGTGGCTTGTTCATGTAAATGAAATGCTTTTCATCTGGGTTTTTCTATGTAGCGGGAAAGCGGGAACTTTTTGTTCTACTGTATGACTAGACAGTATGAAAAAGACTTCTGAACTGTTCGGAAAATTGTAAACTTCAAAATTCACAGTAAGTGTGAGAGAAATTTTTGCATAATTTGTAAACCATTCTTTACTGCAGAATGTACTTGAAAAAAGCAAACATTTAGGGTTTTTGTGACCAAAATTGCAAAATAAAAAATGGTGTAAAAACATTAAAAACGAAAAAAAAAAAATTAAAAAATTCTTGATATTCTTATTCTGTTAAGTATGGTACTTAACTATATGCAATAAAAAAATATGCCTTTTTTGGAAGCATTTCTGGTAAAATAATTGACCGCTTAAAGGGTTAAATATTCAAAGGTGTATTGTTAAGAAATTATGTTTGCAATAACTGCAACAAAATTAAAGTTTTGACAGTTTCATTTTTCAAATGCAGTTTTAAAGTAAACGGGAAATTTAAAGTTTAATAACAAAAAAATTCTTTCAGTGAGGAACTATGAAAAGCATTTTTGTAATAGTGTTGAAAAATTTTGGAGGGGGTTTGAACCCTGAAAACACACCCCTTAAATACGGCCCTGTTATGAACTATTTAAGTTCATTTTTAGTTAAATATTGCTAATTGAACGAAACCCCGTACTTTATGCTACTTATTTATTTCTTCAGCAAAACCTGGAAAAATACTTTTGTCTTGTTTAATGCAGATTTTTATAGCCTTTTTATTTTTATAAACGTTTATTTTTTACTGAATCACTAAAAAAAGGCCACTTCTAGAACTTTTGAAAAATTATGAAGCGTCATTTTATGTCAATTTTTATAAGCATTTATGAATCATTTCTTATAGAAAATTAATTTTTGGTATTTTTGTGTTGATAGTTTGCGGCGTATTCATGATCGAAATTTTAGGAACTTTTAAAATTGTTTCGACTTTGACACAGTGGCGTAACTTCAAATTTTTGCCCCCCCCCCCCCAATCTGATTTTTGGCCCCTCTTAAAAATTGTTTCTTCTTGTTTTCCGATGAAATTTGCAGCCCCTCTGAGTCCTGCCCCCTTCCCCCTGAAAAAACTTGAAACAACGGGCCTGTTCAAGATTTTTAATAAATCAATCTATATAAAAAGTGGGAGCAGTTTTTACCATTTTCCAAAGAAATTTGTATTGCGTTTGCACCCTATGACAACCTCTGGAAAATTTTAAATGACTGGCCTGCCCGTGCAATTCTCAAAGTAAAAGTTTAAAACCATCCATAAAGGAATTATTCGAGATGCTTGTTTCATGCTTGAACGTTTTTTATTTTAATTTATTTTATTATTATTATTATTATTATTTGTGCTGAATTTATCAATTGACGCATTCAAACTCAGTTTTAACTTCGTATGTAACTGAAAATTTTTGGAGGGGGAAATTCTCAATTGACGGAATCTTACCAAATGACAGAATACGAGCTTTGTACGCATAAATACATCTAATGAGAAGAAACATAATTCGTCGTGTTGGAAAAAAAAAAGCAATTGCAAGTTGCAATACTGTGTCCCAGATTTGCAGAATCGCCAAAGTTATCTGAGCGGGGACATTTCTGGGAGGTCGCGGTGACCTCCCGAAACCTCCCATTGGCGGGCATCCTTGTCTGCATTCCAAGTTTTTTTTTTTTACCCTAGTGAAATACGATTTTATTTGATAGGTGTTCAAAATTACGTTCGTAAAAATGAGTGGGATTTCGCGAAAATCTTAACAGTTAAAAAAAAAAAAAAATTCTTTAAAAAAGTGTTTATTTAAAAATCTTTTGAACATGTATGTAATTTGGACTTCTCTTTTCATTTCTTGTTCTGAAAAGGATAGAAATAATAAAAAACACATGAAAAGAAACAGAAAATATCCCACCGAAAACTTAAACCGAATTTATACTGTTTTAGGATTACTTAATATGTGCATCGAAACATCATAATTTTAAAGAAACATAAAATAGAATCTTTGTAGAGCCCCCAACGAAATAGTTTTAAATTAAAAAGAAAAAATAGAAAAAGAAAAAGAAAGAAACCTTGTGGGGCCTCACTTTCCACTTTTAGTGGAAATCAAATTCCAATTTCTACTGCGCCCAGGGCCCGACTCACTAAAAATAAGGCCCAAGACTCACAATACTTTGGAGACCCCCCCCCCTCCACGTTCTATCTTTTATGTCAATGCAAAACAATACGTTTCGCAGCGTCGATGCTATATTGTATAGTATATACATACTAGCTGACCCGGCGAACTCTGTTTCGCCTTAAAGGCAATAAATAAGAAAATTTTTGAATTTATAAGGTTTTTTATTATTAGAAAATACAAAAAAATTAAGAACCTACATTAATCATTCATTATTGTTTCTGTATTTTAGTACATAGGTTGCTCTTCACTAAAGTACCTTGTGATGCACAACATTTTTTGTTTTATTATCAGGCGCAAAAAGAAACAACGCAGATGGTCTTCCGACCGGTAAACATGCCACATATAATTGACTATGGGAAAAAAAGTGATGTTCTAGATTTAAACCACAAACTTTTAAGGATTGGCCTTGTGATTTGTTAAAGGTCATGACAAATGCAAGACGGATCGGAAATTGAAGTCATTTAAATTCAGACGACATATCGGTTGGGATCATCGGGATCCTAGGAATGAGCAATCGTTTCTGACAGCTTATCACATATAAATTTCAAGGGAAGTAACGCGTTTGTTTATAATTTATTTCACGAAAAAGTCAAATAATACTCAACGCACCGCTAACTTACAACCTGTTTACTGCGTTCCGAAACCTGCCAGAACGTGTGCTTTATGTCGCTCAGTCATGGAGGTGTCAAAAAAGGCTTAGTAAAAAGGCTTAGTCAATAAGACAGTTTTTCTATTTATGTAACTGACACATATAAATTATAGCCTATGTCCGTCTCCTGGCTCTAAGCTACCTACCCACCAATTTTTAGCCATATCGGTACAGCCGATCTTGAGTTATAAATAGTGTAACTAACACGACTTTCTTTTATATACAGGGTGTTCCGTAACAAATTGTACAAACTTTGAGGGGAGTTAGAGGGGATGATAACAAGCAAGAATCACCTAGGAACATAGGGCATAGTTGACGAGCTACATATTCACAAAGTTGTCAAATTGTGTCAGAATGGCTCGTTATTACGACGGTTTTTTATTATCATTTCGATGCATTTTTTTCTTTTTGAGCAACAGGCAGCAAAATTTTAACAGCCGCTTTAACCTTTCTTAAAAATTAATACTATTCAATGAGACACAAGATTGGGATCCTCCGAAATGTTTATTGGTCAAAGACATTACACATTTAATGTAAATAATGTTAGAAAATGTCATTAATTATGTTCAAAGTTTCCACCATTGTTAGCGATACATGCGTTACACCGTCGGACCATAGACTGGCCAACTCTCTCAAATACACCCGGATTTTCTTGGATATCTGCAGCAGCACAGGCGATTCTTGCAAATAGATTCATTTCTGAATCCACAGGAGTTGCGTACACAGCACTTTTCAAAGCATCCCAAAGAAAGAAACCGAGACTGTTTAAATCAGGAGAGCGTGGTGGCCAGGGAACTGGTCCACCACGACCAATCCATCGGTGACCAAATACGCGATTCAGATGTTCCCGAACATGTGTTCCATAATGGGGAGGTGCCCCATCATGTTGAAACCACATATGGCGTCTGATATGTTGTGGCACAGAGTTAAGTAATGTTGGTACAACCTCTTGCAGAAAGATGAGATATTGTTGAGATCTCAGTGGAGATGGCAACAAATAAGGTCCAATTAAGACGTCACCAACCAAACCAGCCCAAACATTTACTAAAAGACGATGTTGAGCAGCCTGTAATCTTACGCCATGGGGATTCTCATCAGCCCACAAATGAGCATTGTGGTAGTTGAACATCCCATCTCGCGTAAAGTATGCTTCATCCGTCATTAAAACGCAAGATGAGAAATTTACATCTTGGCTACATTGAGATACCAGTGTGCAAAGCGTTCACGAATAGGATAATCTACGGGGAGCAGTAACTGTACGCGTTGTAGATGATATGGATGTAAAGGCTTGGTTTCCTAGAATCGTCGCCGAAGCCGGGCGCGACGCACGCTGGAATCAGAACCAGTCTGATTGGAGCGCGGAGTGAAACGACGTCAATCTGCGGCTCAGGCGCATGCGCAGCAGGCGGCGGCGTCTGTCGCCTCGCCCGAGATCGACGATTTCACTCCTAGGAAACCGGGCCTTAAGCGTGCACGTCGCAAAGCACGACGACCAGACGTCGTAGATCCTCCAACAGCAGTAGCTACGGCTCGTACGCTGGTACTCGGATTTCTTCTAACGGTACGCAATACGTGTTCTTCCATTCTTAGACTATGACTATTAGGGTGGGGCGAAAAATAAAAAGTTTTTCAGATCAACTTCTAATAGTTGCCAAACGTTGTCTTTGGTGATAGTTAGCTTTTGTGCAAAATTTGAGAAAAATCGGTTTATATCTTCAGGGGACGCTGCGATCGCAAAGTTTTACCATAGCTTTGTTATGGATTTTATGGTAAAATATCAAAAAGAATGCCTTTAGCTAGTCTCCTTGCGTTTTTTTTTACTCAAAAAATGTTTTCATGCATTAAAAGCATATGAAATGACTCACAAACATTATTTTATATGATATATTTATATTTGAAAAAAATCACTTTTTTTCACGTTTTGGTTTCTTTCTAAATGCTTGAAATATACATATATCAATAAAATATTTTTTGTGAGTTATTTCATATGCTTTGAATGCATGAATATATCTTATGAGTAAAAAAATGCAATGATATTAGCTAACGGCATTATTTTTCATATTTTAACCATAAAATCCCGATAAAAGCTATGATAAATCGTTGCGATTGCAGCGCCCCCTGAAGATATTAACCGATTTTTCTCAAATTGTGCTCAAAAGCTGACTATCACCAAAGACAACTTTTGGCAACTATTAGAAGTTGATATGAAAAACTTTTTACTTTTCGCCCCACCCTAATGACTATGTAGTGACCTGCCGTGACCATATCAATCATTTCGTAGGGACCCATATTAACACAAATTGCGATGCAAATTATTGAACATTCGATGGTCCGGTGTTTCTCTCTGCAGATACATTTCCCGATACAGCCTCTCAGTCGCTCTTTCATTTCCGTTTGCCAAATCATAAATAAGGTGCATATCTGCAAGCTCCACATCTGTGAAACGTTATCTACTTCTCAGTGGGCGCTTGCAGCTAAAATGACTACTGAGAGAGAGCACGTGTGCTTCTGTGAACATCGCCGCCTAGCGTTTAATGAAGGCATTCCTGACTACGGATTGTTCTGCAATTTTGATTGTTTGTGATGTACCCTACCTCGCCTTAAACCCCTTACATCTCCTTGTCCCCTACCACCCTGGGGTGTCCCTTAAATATTGGGACAAAGTTTAAGGGTTGTTAGAGGGGACGATAATTTCAAGCAAATCGCATGGGAACATAGGATCGCAAAAGCGATGCTCAAGTACTACAGACACACAAAACCTGTAGTCACTAATTTAATATCCAACAAAGGTTTTGCATAATCTATATACATAAAAGACTACTTCTGAAACCGTATGTCCGGGGTAATCTTCCAAACTACTGGACCGATTTTAACCATTTTTGCACCGTTAGATAGCTACAGTAACAGAGAGCAGGATAAGCTATAATTTATTTCTAAAAAGCTTAGTTTAAAAAAAAGTTATTATGGAAAATAGTAAATTTCATGTCATTTTCCCCATTAAATAATTAAATTTTCAGTGCATTGTTGCAAAAATTTGGTTGCCATGCAACAACAATATTAATAGTAATCATAATGAACATTTTGAACCTAGGCTTCTCTGGAGTAAGTATGAAATTTATTGCTTTCTTAGGATTTTTAGATTCATCTGTGCCATTAACGCTACCGAGACTAAATAAAAAGATAATTGATTTTGGCAACAGTTAGAGAACAGAAAATGTTTATAGTCAAAAAATTTCTAAGAAAGGTACGAAAGATGCATTCACCAATGTAGTCACAAGAATATAAACTAATGATGGGACTTATTTTACGTGTAATGTTTGGAAATACTTGACTCCAGTGCGATTGATATTGTAAATATATATTTATTTTAATTTACAGGGTGTGGCAGAGAAACTTGCTGATTTTAATTGGATGCTAATTAGCAAGGAGTGGTCAGAAAGGAATGGGAAGAGTCTCATTTTAAAGAGAGGGTCCTGAAGTTTTGTTATCTTATAGAGTTTAGTTGTCGCCATGCGTTATACAAAGGAGCAACGAGCGTTCGCCGCCGAATCTTACTTTTCAAATCATCTTTCGGTGGTTGCCACTCAACGTGCCTTCCGAACTCGGTTCAAAATTCAGCACGTTATTCCCATTCCTGGCTGGGAATCGACTATTTTGTGGGTGAAAACATTCAGGGAAAGTGGGAGTGTGGCAAAAAGAGGCCCAGGAGGTCAACGGATTTCCAGAACCCTAGAAAACGTCGAAAAGGGGAGTCGTTTTTGCGCTCTCCCACGCGTAAACACGCTGCTGCTTTGGGGATTTTTGACTGGACACTGAGACGAATTCTTCACAACAAACTCCAGTTTCATCCCTACAAACTTGCTGTGGTTCACCAGTTGAGTGATAACGTCTCCTTGAAAGGTGACGTACCGTGGCCGGCCTGCTCCCCCGATTTGACACACTGTGACTATTTTTTATGGGGGTATCTCAAATCGATCGTTTACAACGACAAGCCCCGGACCCTGCAACGCCTGAAGAACAACATTCGGCTTGCTATCACCAACATCCCAGTGGATATGCTCGAAAGAGTGCAACAAAACTTCAAATCTAGGGTAGATGAGTGTATCGTTAACAGGGGCCGCCATTCTTCCCGATGTAGTTTTTAAATCTAACTAATATACAAATTCAGAATGGGTACCATATCTTATAAAAAGTAGTAAACTGATACATGAAGTACTTTTTCCTTAGTTGACTTTTCAAGTCTGCAAGTTTCTCCGCCGCACCCTGTACCAAGCTTATAACATTTCCGATTTACCTAAACATTATTTGCATCTTGCATTTGTGTTTCAGGTGTGTAATACAGTTTTTTAGTTTGTCCAGACAGAAAAAATTGCCATTGTTTACAGAAGCAGCCATTGTGTATATAGATATGCACTTTAATGTTAAAAAATTCATGAACGCGTGTCACTAAAACACCATACCCGGCACAAACCCGGGCAGGGCCGGGTACCCGGCTAGTCTATATACATAAAAGACTACTTTTGAAAACGTATGTCCGAGGTAATCTTTCAAACTACTGAACCGATTTTAACCATTTTTTCACTGTAGATAGCTACAGTAACAGGGAGCAGGATAAGCTATAATTTATTTCTAAAAAGCTCAGTTTAAAAAAGTTATTATGGAAAACAGTTAATTTTATGTCATTTCCCCATTAAATGATTAAATTTTCAACCCATTGTTGCAAAAGTTTGGTGCCATGCAGCAACAATATTGATTGTAATCATATTGAAAATTTTGAACCAAGGCTTCTCTGGAGTAAGTATGGAATTTATTGCCTTCTAAGGATTTTTATATTTATCTGAGCCAACAATCACTAACGGGTGAAATAAAAAAAAATTGATTTTGGCAATAGTTAGAGAATAGAAAGTGTTTATATTCAAAAAAATTTCTAAATTAGGTACATAAGATGTTTTCACCTCACCAATGTTGTCACGAGGACAGAAACTAATAATGGGACTTATTTAACGAGCAATATTTGGAAATGGTTAATTTCAGTGCGATTGATACTGTAAATATATATTTATTTTAATATACCAAGCTTCTAACATTTCCTATTTACTCAAACATTATTTGTAGCTTGCTATTTTTTTTAGCTTGCATTATTTTTTTATAATTTATCCATAACATAGCCATTGTTTACAGAAGTAGCCATTATGTTTATAGATATGCACTTTAGTGTTGGGAAATTTATGAATGAGTTTCACTAAACCACCCTACACCCACAGAAACCCGGGCAGGGCCGGGTACCCGGCTAGTATTAAATATTTAAGAAAGATTAAAGCGGTTGTTGAAATTTTGCTGCCTGTTGCCCAAAAAAAAATGCACCGAAATGATAATAACCAACCGTCGTAATAACGAACCATTTTGACACAATTTGACAACTTTGTGAATATGTAGCTCGTCAACTATGCGTTTCCGAACCTATGTTCCTAGGTGATTCTTGCTTGTTATCATCCCCTCTAACTCCTCTCAAAGTTTGTACAATTTGTTACGGAACACCCTGTATATAGATAGCATTCTATAGGGCGCTATGCAGTCGCACTGTATGCATTATGTCTAGATTCCAAAGTGCTTTTGTATTGCCAATTTAGCCAAGGGCGGATCCAGCTTCTGGTTAAGGAGGGGGTCATTTAAGGGGGAGATCTGGTTAAGGGGGAGGGGTCAAAGTACAATTTTTATGCAAATTGGGGGGTTTTGACAAGTTTTTCGTAATATAAGTACCAAAAATGCAATTTTAACAAAATTTTGTCGGTTAAGGGGGGGGGGGGTCATGCCCCGCATGATCCCCCCCCCTGGATCCGCGCCTGAATTTAGCTTGGGAGTTTTATAGCTAATTCTCAAGAAATAAAGCACTTTCCTTACACAAAATGAACTATGTAAATAAGAGAAATGCTATTTAAGTATCAAAAGTTTTTTTTTTTTTTTTGTTCAATTTATAAATTACTAGCGGTACCCGCACGGCTTTGCCCGTGGTATAAAATGAAAAGTTCATTTGTAAAATAATTGATATAGCAGAAAAAACACTATTTTAGTTACAATTCAACTATAATTCCTTCAAAGTATGATATAAAAATCTGGTATGGACCCCACACTACTTCCTTTTACGTGTAAATTTCTTAGCAGATGCCTTAAGTGTTAAAATAGTGCTTGGAGTGAGCAAGATTACAGTTCAAACATTTATATCCCTAGTATGCCACGAAACAATGCAAAAAAATGTTTTACAATGATTAATCTACTAAATATCGCCGATTTTAACATCATTTAGTGGATTTTTCGCAAAATATCGCCAATAGCGCCAAATTGAACCCAAATAAGAAAAAAAATTATTAAATAAAAATTCGCCACATTTGTCGCCAACTTGGCGATATGTCGCTAAATTGGCGTCAAACACTTGGCGACCAAAAGCTTGGCGATATATCGCCAAGTGGTCGCACCAATTCATATCACTTTTTTCTGCATTGAAATTAACACTGATTTACCCCATAAAAGGGGTAAAACACCCCCTTGGGGAAATTCGAATGCAACAGAACCAACTCACAGAAACCAACAAACATCTTACCAAAGTTTAAAAGAAGAAGAAAGTTTTCTTTCCTAACTTCAAAAACAAAATAATACATTTTCCGAAATGACACGCTTTAGAAAGAACGTTGCAATATCACAATTTATATTATACTAGCTGCGTAGCCCGGCGTTGCACGGGCTGTAATGTAGTGAAGGCAGTTTGAGAAAACTACTCGCCACCAAGGCGGCTCGCCTTTAAAGAAATGAGGAAAGTTTAAACAGTTTACTCGTCGTCAAGGCGGCTCGCCTTTACAGTAGCGAGGAAAGTTTCAATTCACTACTCGCCGCCAAGGCGGCTCGCCTTTAAAGTACCAAGGAAAAGTTTAATAAACTACTCCCCGCTAAAGCGGCTCGCTAAAAAGCTTTCCTGCATCAAAGAATCAATCGAATTATTTGCACATGCTTCCTCAAAAATAAAGACGATGTCAAGTAGCGCATATTTAGCACTCTCCCTAAATTACAAATAAAATTCTTTTCCAAAAACAATTATTTCCAAACCGCTTTCTTCCGGTAAAATTAATTGCAAAATTCTAAACGAAAAAGTTCTTTTAATATTTGGATCGAAGCCAGAAAAAGTCCCTTCTAAAAACAGCAATTGCAATTTTATTTAAAAACACATTTTCAAAATGGTACCTGAGAAAAAATATGTCATTAATAACACTGTTCGACAAAAAAAAACCTTGAAAATGCTTCTGGTATTTTGAACGCTGATTCTTATGTAAAATGACCCCCTGAATCCGAATATGACCCCCGTTTTCCCCCATCACGTCCCAATTTTTTTTAAAACGCCCCCCCTTTTTTTTTCATTTTTCCTTAGTTTCAGGGCTATAATATTTTTTTTGGAGGGGAAAGGAGCCTTATATTCACCAATAAATTTTTTTGGATGTCAAGAGAGACTCAAAGTTTAAAATCATGAGCACCGAGAAAAAATCTTGGAACTTGGGGGGGGGGCGTGGCCCCCCAAAATATTTGAAAAATCACCAAAAACGATCTTTTTATTCTAGTTTCTTTAAAAAGACCTTTGAAACATTTTTTTCGGTGCAGAACCAGAGTATAGGATCCGCTCCTATGACTCCTGGGTCAGAAAAAATTTTCACGCTGTAAATTTTTTTTTTTAAAATAAAATAATGCTTTAAAAATCACACTTTGCACTCGAGTTTTAAAGCAGGTCTTCAGCCAAAAAAAAAAAAAAAACAAACAAAATTGTGGCTGATTCTTATGTCAAATGACTCCCTATTTCCAAATATGACCTCAGTTTCCCCCCTCCACCCCCTCTTTCCAGAGAGTTCCCCCCCCCCCCAATTCAGAGTCATTTTACTAATTCGGAGGGGAAAAGTACATTACGTAACCCGTTAACATAATTCTAAAAGGCAACAGAGGTTCAAAGTTCAAAATCATGTACATGTGTACCAAAAATATAAACTATGGCAGTGTACCCCCCCCCCCCCAAAAAAAAAAAACCTTCCTTTCTTGTTTTTCTAAGAGACGTTTTAAACTTTTTTTTTTTTTTGTGAAAAATCAGAGTATTGAATTTTCTTTTCTTTTTTTTGGGGGGGGGGGGAGGGAGAGGTATACCGCCCTAGTTTATATTTTCGGTACACATGTACATGATTTTGAACTTAGAACCTCTGTTGCCTTTTAGAATTATGTTAACGGGTTACGTAATGTACTTTTCCCCTCCGAATTAGTAAAATGACTCTGAATTGGGGGGGGGGACTCTCTGGAAAGAGGGGGTGGAGGAGGGAAACTGAGGTCATATTTGGAAATAGGGGGTCATTTGACATAAGAATCAGCCACAATTTTGTTTTTTTTTTTTGGCTGAAGACCTGCTTTAAAACTCGAGTGCAAAGTGCGATTTTTAAAGCATTATTTTATTTTTTAAAAAAAATTTTACAGCGTGAAAATTTTTTCTGACCCAGGAGCCATAGGAGCGGATCTTATACTCTGGTTCTGCACCGAAAAAAATGTTTTAAAGGTCTTTTTAAAGAAACTAGACTAAAAAGATCGTTTTTGGTGATTTTTCAAATATTTTGGGGGGCCACGCCCCCCCAAGTTCCCCGATTTTTTCTCGGTGCTCATGATTTTAAACTTTGAGTCTCTCTTGACATCCAAAAAAATTTATTGGTGAATATAAGGCTCCTTTCCCCTCCAAAAAAAATATTATAGCCCTGAAACTAAGGAAAAATGAAAAAAAAAGGGGGGCGTTTTAAAAAAAATTGGGACGTGATGGGGGAAAACGGGGGTCATATTCGGATTCAGGGGGTCATTTTACATAAGAATCAGCCTTCAAAATACCAGAAGCATTTTCAAGGTTTTTTTTTGTCGAACAGTGTAATTAGAATAAAAACAATTGTTAGAACTTTGTTATAACACGTATTCAAAATGACAATGAAAAAAATAACACTCTTTCATTTTAAAAAGTTCAACTTAGAGCCGCTATATAGACAGGCCGACGCATCAAGATTAAGTTTCACCACTTTGGATCCAATTCCTTAACTTTTACTTTCATATTTTCATTGTTGCGGAGTAGGGTTACAAGAAAAAAGTTTTGGCACATTGCTAAGCTTTGCCAAATCCACGTGCCGCTAATAATTGCTCACAGTGAAAAATTACCAAAACGCGATTACTGGCCAGAAAAGACAACCTCTTAAA
>JAXGGA010023985.1:0-12728 GCA_038373865.1 Uloborus plumipes
TTTTTACTTGGGAGAAAGTATATGCTCTATCATGCTGACTATTTTTTGCTTCCTTATGCAAAATGCATAAGGACTCTCTTTTACTTCTTCAAAACATTAACTTGGAGTAAATTTTTCATTTATATCACATAGACAGGAAAGCTATTTCCTTCCGAGTACAATTATATGTAATTTCTTAAATTATGTGCAGAAATTTTAATTCTGAACCTGCACTTACAACAATGTACCTAATATAAAGCTTTAAAATTAATTATTCTTTACAATTGAAAGAACATGCACATAAATAGAAAATGTCGATAATACATTTTAATTAATACAAGAATTTTCTGAAATTTGCAAATGTACTTGCATAAATTATACAGAAATTTAGATAATAAATACTTTGCATACGAGAAATTTGGATTCTGTTTAGAGTAACAAAGGGTAGAGAATTTTCAATTGATAATGATTGAGAGAAACAGCCGATTTGTTTTAATAACTATGGTTGGAAGCAATTGCTTCAACTTTGATTATTTTTACGATCCAGCAACAACATATTTCATAGTAAAATTTCTAGGGAGAGTTATAACTTTTGTAATTTTTGAAACGTTTTCTCAAAGCACCGTTAATGTGTGCGCATATAAATGAAGATCGGAAGATAACAAATGAAAAAAAAAGGCTGTATTTAGGCTTGCTTGTCATTGAGTTCTGTTACGAGGTATTTGAAAAAATGGATTTTTATTTATGAAAAGCCGCCAGACGAAGTAAACTACAGAACTTTTGCATTATGCATTCGATTTAGATCATTATGCGAACGGTCCAATGCGAAACATATGCTGTGCTAAAGAAATACCAGAGTGGATGTAAACAACTATGAAACTAATTTATGTAGAAAAAAATAAATAATAATAATAAAAAAAATCTTGTGTGAGTTTAATAGATAAAAAAACGATTTTGAGGTTTTTTCAAAAAACGTACTAAGTGAACTTTCTGAAACATAAAAGCTTAAAATCGGGATTCTTCTAACATTAGTCTTACACGGGAATCAGCAGAAAATGACATCACAAGCGGGATAACGTACGAAATGGACAGCGTAAAATCGAGGTTCCACTGTATTTTATATTGCTGTGAATTTTTCAAATACATGAAAGTACTCTTTAGCATTTTTGACACCTTCTGCAAGAGTGAAATTCATTTTAGAAGAGTGAAATATACGAAAACTGCGAATACCACAATTGTGATTGAAAATAATAACTTTCTAAAATTGAGATAGAAGATAGAAGGCAAAGAAGAGACGATTCTGATTTTAAAGATTTAGAGTGTCACACAGTTAGTAGTTAAAAAAGCAGCAAAACATTTAAGCGTTTTATTTTTAAAAATTCAACAGTGTTTTTTCTTTGTTTTTTACGGAAAGTAAAACTTAATTTAAAATACAGAGCGTGAGAGCACGTTTGATAATATTTTTGAGATGTAGTTCTGACTTAAAATACGTTATACATTCGTGTAGCAGCGTTAAAAATAACTTTGACTTTGCATTAAGTATTTCTTTCTCTGTTAAACTGCTATCCAAACTGTGGAAGTGGGGATGACTAGTGGCTCCATCTATCGGTGATTAAACTAGTAATCATTTATTTGTATTACGGACAATGATGGTCTATCTATCAAACACCCCTTGCAAAAGATCATCAGTTACGTGGCTATGGAAAGGCGAGTACCAGGCGCGGATCCAGAGGGGGGTCATGACCCCCCCCCTAACTGACCAAATATAGCAAAAATTGCAATTTTGGTACTTATATTGCGAAAAAAATGCCGAAACCCCCCATTTTTGCTTAAAAATTGCACTTTGCCCCCCCCCCCTTTCCGTAAATGAACCCCTCCTTAACCAGAAGCTGGATCTGCCCTTGGCGAGTACAAAATGATAATTTGACTCCGTTTTAAAAAAATAAATACAATAATCAAGTCACTATTATAATTTATAAAAGAATAAATGGAAACCAAATTTCATTTACAATTATATTTATGCAGTACCTTTCCTGCCCCCACCCCCTTTTTTTGCGGATTTTGTATGAAACAAAATAACTAAATTATTCATAAAGCCTTAATGTTCAAATCTGTTCCCACTTTTAGATTAATTAAAAGTTTAAACCATGTAAAATATTAATTCCGCGGTAAACCAAGACGAAACTTTTAGCCTACGTAGAATGTTAATAATTAATTAAAACTGAAAAGACTCCCCAATTTGTATCCTTGAATTCCTTATCTCTTTACATATGAAACTGCTTTCTTGATATGTAGAAAAGAAATTGAGGTGATTTTTATTTTTTACTTTGCACAAATTCTTCTGGGAATTTTAATTAATTTATTAATTCATCATTTAATGACGCTTCTAAGTACTTTTTCCTTTAGAACTGAGGCAGTGCGAAGCACAACGATGTAAGCGAACTTTTTACTGGTTTGAGTAAAACACTTGTAAAGGTCAAGCCGTAGGTAGGTTTTTATTGATTTTTTTTCTAATTCATTCTGTGTAGCAACATCTATCAGGGCTGCTAGTACTATCTCTTCCCCCAAAACAGAGGAAAGGTTCTTTTACTAATTTTACCAGTTATCTCCAAAATTTTAATTTTGTTACTTACACCCCTTTGCTTCCAGTTGCTTAACTACAGAAAGAGAAAATGGCTTTAAGTTAGTTAGATTACTTGTTTACTCGAGAATTCTTAAACATAAATTCCTTTGATATTAAACTGTTTACTTAGAAGTAGCTTTTCTTTTTGGTGAGGAGAATTTACATCCATTTCCAAAATTTTTACCCCATTCACTAAATAAATTTTTTGAACATAAATATATTTTTTTGTTTTAATTCTTTAAAATGTTGATATTTATACGTCGTATCATTCAGTTATTAAAATTATTTTAATAGTTTCAGAAAAAAAAAAAAAACTTTTGATTGATCTTTCGCATACATTTTTTGATAAAACATATAAAAATGAAACTCACTGAAAGGAATATTCTTTGATGAAACGATGAATCTCACGTTTGATATCTTCAATCAAAATGAATCTCCGAAAACCTTTCATTTGATTTCAAGGCGATAAAAAAAAAGCTAACGCTATCTTTCTTCTTTTCAGAAAAGTTTTTATTAACAGTGTCACCTGAAAGTTACTGTTCGCGTTATTTCTTTATGAATTATGGCGAGAAATATACGTCAAGAGATGTCAAGAAGGAATGAACTTGATTTAAAAAGTATTTTGCAGAGTAATTTTAAGTTAGCGAGTTTTTCTAAGTACTGTTACAATTCTTTTTAAAACTTTTAAATTCAATATTTAACGTAAGTTAAAACAGTTATTAAGGTTAATTTGTAGTTCATACCAGAAACTGATATGTTGTTGTTTAAGTATCCATAGTTAGAATCAGTATGGCAAGCTTGGGGGCCAGTGCCGCGGGATGTTGGATTTTTTTAATGTATTTATCATCAAGAAAACACAAGAAAATGTACACCTCAAAGAGAGGAAATAACCTATGGCGCCGGACGTTATTGGAACCACGACCTCCGGTATATGAAGTGAAACTTCTGCCACATAGCCATATCCCCCCCCCCCCCCGAGATCTATGTACTTTTTTTGAAAAATTTCACTATTTTTTCATGCATAGCAGTCAAAATTAACAAACAGAGTGTTAGCTTGCGCAATTGTCGACTAACTGTTTTGCTAAAACTTTCAAAAATTAAAAAAAAAAAATCGTTCAGCATCTATTATAATAGGTAAATTTTTCAAATTTCCAAAACCAGTTTTAAAAATCCAATAAATGTTCCTTATGTTTAGAGAATTGAACGGAGCAATAACATTGACAACCTTTACGGGGGGGGGGGGAGCAGAAAAAGGTTTTTAATCGAAAGATTGATATTTTCCCAAATAAGTATAAATATAAAACATTACAAACCGTCGTCGTTAAAAGAACGGAACGAAATTTTTAATACACAGAGAAAAACTGAAAAGGGAAAAATATTGCATGTTGTTTAACTAACCAACTTTTGTTTATCAAATTAGCACGAAAAAATAATTGAGTAGTATAAGGGTCATTCCACGTAAAATGAGCAAATCGACTGTGGCTCACGTGTCACAGATTTCAATGATTCAATAATACTAGCAGCAGAGGTTCCAGTTTAAAACTGTTTAAAATGCACGGTGATAAATTGTAAAATTGCAAATTACAGTTTAGTACGTTAAAAGCAGAAATTTTACAGTTTATTACTGTAAAATTAGCAATTTTTAGTTTATTACTATAAAAATAGCTGTATTATACTGTAAAAACAACATTCATTTTTTACAGTGTACTGTCGTTTGAAGAAGATTTCGGCATGAGATCGCGTTTTAGGTAATTTAAAATTAATTATACTGAAAATCATGTTCGGCGTATTTTTTACTTATAATCCAACTACGAAATAATATAGCACATTAAATACTATTTACAACAATATTATCTGTATTATTAACAGTTTTTACTTTTCAAAGTGAAAAGTTTCGAGCATTTTTCTCCAGCATCATTAAAGGAAAAACGTTTTTTCTCCCACGAAACGACTTTTAATAAAGTTAGAAAGTATTTGACGAAACTTGCAGGATATATCTTTTTTTTTTATGAGCAAATCAATAAGTTAAAGCAAATTCTATCGCTAAAGAGTTTCTCCTCCTGTTTTGTTGACACGTTGAAGACTTCGAAACATATATTAGGCTGCTCTTTTGGTAAATCCAATATCTATCATTCGGGAATGAACTAAAATCTTATATTAAAGAAATGTCATTGGTAATGACTTAGTTTATCGTTTGGAGTAATCAGACCTTTCTTTCTGCAGTTTGTTTCAGAAATATACTTGAGACTTTCAATCCTTATTTGACAAAATATACTGTCTATATTTTTAACGACTATACGTGTAGTGTTATTATCGCGAAAATATGTGATTTTAAAGATTTAATATGTAGCATGACTAGCTGACTCGGCGAGTTCTGTTCCGCCTTAAAGGCAATAAATAAACAAATTTGTTAATTTATTAAGTTTTTTTATTATAAAAAAATAATAATAATAAAAAATAAGTACCTACATTAATCATCCATTACTGTTCCTGTATTTAAAACCTTCAGAACTAACAATATAAGCTGAAATCACATATACTGTCTGATTGTCTTGGGTAAAACCTTCTGCGCATTTACGCATGCGTCAGGTCTTCTTTGATCTTACCAAAATAGGGGTGATAGGTAAGATAACAATAAGGGGAAGAACAATAAGAAGCATTTTGAGCCGTATCAAACAACGTAGAACGATGTTAATTTCAAATACATAGTTTAGTTGAATATGTCAAAAGGATAGCAAAAATATAAGTTTTAAGTTGAAAACTTCGGAAAGTTCAAACTTACAACCAATAACCCCTGTTTTATGTAGGATGGTTCGCAAGGTGCTAGTCACGTATTTCACGGACAGAAAGTAGAACGTGAAAAGCACAAAATAAAGAAAGAAAAAATCATTCATATAACTCATAAATTGCTTCTTATTTATCTTATTTTTTCCGCCGCTTCTGAAGACATAATAAACTTATAAGAAAATAACCTTAGACACGGGATTTTTTTTCGGAATGATGGAAAATTATACAAACGTTTTAACTAACAAGTCAAGTAAACAATAAAACAATAAGGTGTTAAAAATTTCAACTATAACTGGAGAAAAAACGGAAAAAAATAGGAGAAAAAAGAATTGAAGAAAAATCATTCAAATCAGTCTAAAACTGCTTTATATGCAATTTATTTTTCCCGTTACTTTTGAAGACATAATAAACTTCTATTTTCGTCGCTTAAAAATCTTTCTTTGATGTTCCTCTCAACAACTTCGTAGAAGAAAACCGCTGAAAGAAAGAAATTCAAGGCAGCTTTAACAAGTAAAGAGTAAAGTAATAATAGAAGAACAAATGAATAATAAATAAGAAAGCAAAATACGCTTTGATTCGTTGTGACATCTGATGCATGCTTTTAGCCTTACAAGTTGGTGTCGCAATTGAAAAATTGAAAAATATGAAACAATGCTATTTTTGGATTGGAATTGAAATGTGATTGTGAAAGTTTCATCTTTCTTTTTTGAGAGAAAATTAGAAAAGATTTCGCATTTTAAAAAATGAAGCATTTTCATTTCACACCTCCAGGGTCCCCCGTACCTACCACAGCTTCGTGGTTTAACCGGGATAGGGCCCTGAAGGGCGCTCTGTTCATAATTTTGAACCAGAACCTAGGGTCGAGCAAACCCTAGGCCCAGCACCCCAAGAGGTATCGTTTCACTTGGGAAAAAAAAAATGAAGCAGTAGATCAGGAAAGATCAAAGTTATTTTTGTAATGAGTGAAATAATATTTGACTACATCTAAGGGGGTGTCCGTAAATTATGTGAGACTTTTTTTTTTACAGATTTGCCTCCCCTTCTCCCTTTGGTCCCAAAGTGTCAAATTTCATTCAAAGATGCAAAAAACTTATAAAAGTGCAGAAAATTGGGGGAAAATCCTGATTGAGAAACGTGGGGCGAATTTTTTTTTTCTTTTCTAATGAGCTGCGTAAAAAGCTTCTCTAGCAGCATAATCTCATCGGCCGATGATCGGCCATTCATCGAAACCCGATGAAATTCTCATCGACCGATGATCGGATTCGATGAGTTCTCATCGGGAATTGCTCCAATATGTCTAATCGGCCAAACAGAATCCGAGCAGCAAAATCCGATGAGTTTAGCTCGAAGTACGATGAGATTTGGAGCAATTTACAAGCAGTGCAGTCCCGTGTCGATGAATTTAGGAGGAAAGTTGATCGGAAGGATATCACTTTCCGATGAAAAGTAGCTCATCGAAAACCGTGCTCGGATACTGATCGGAACGACTTCATTGTGCGTTACGGGATCAGTTTGCGAGGAGTTCGATGATCGGCCGAGCAAAATCCAATGAATTGATGCTACTTGGGAGTGCTATCCTCCGATATTGCATCCAATCTTCCATGTGCCACCATTAAGGAGCGGACGACAGTAGCATAGACAATTTTGGCTCCCAGTTTTCACCAGACGGAGGCACGTGGGCTCTCTCCCATGTGAACTAGCTCTAGAAATTTTATTTTGCCTGGGTATTCAATGCCAAACGAATACCCAAGGGGATTTTACATGCCGCAAGCGTAGTAAAGTGAAAGGGTTTTTACCGTCCTCAGCGTCCTATATTTGATAACATTTTAACAGCGTAGTAGCGTACGTATTAATTAACAAAACTTTTACTGTTTTATCCAGTACTAGTTTATTACTAAGTATAAAATGCATTTGATTAAAAATTTTGGTAGCGTGAAACATCACTTAGATACCACTTAACATTTACACTATTTCATTGGATGGTACTTCTATGAATAAAATCTAAATATCCTTAGTTTCGTAATGGCAGAGTTAAAATTTCTTAAAAATATATTACATAAATATATGACTGAGTATATATTTAATGGTTCTACACTAGACAAAGAAAACAAATTATAAAGCTCATTTGATTAGTGAAAAAAAAAGAAAGAAAAGAAAAGAAAGAAAGCAAAACAGAAGTTTCACATTACGTCCTATATTTTTTCTCACAAAACCATGGGTATTTAATTGTATTTGCACAATGTATTCACATACAAAATAATGTTTATAGAAATGCATATATTTTAGAAAAAGTCAATTTCAATTTTAGCAGAAAGTCATTTTACTATACAAGGAGAAATTTAAAATATGTATTCATTACAAAAGAACATTTTTTAATAATAAATTAAAAACAAATTTTTATGCTGTTTTTAGACTCTTAACTGACACTTACAATTTTTTTTTCTAAAATTACCTCTCTCATGCTCATGCTAAAAAAAATTCAGAGAGAAATAAACTAATAACAAATATTACGAAGTAAAAAACATTAAAAGTCAACTCTAAATAAGAGATTAAAACTAAATCAATCTGACCTAAATCATAATTGAAAAGATTAAACTAAACGTAAGTACTATATTATTAATTACAAAAATAACGTAAATAGCCAAAGCAAACTAATTTTGATCGGCCACCTCCAGTTAAAACTCAATACGAAAGCATGCAAACAGAGCAGCGATCCCAGCCGACACGTGACATCCACTGTGCGGCCCTCTAGCGGTGAATTGACTCCATTAGAGTTCTGCTGCGAATTACCTTGTCCTTGTTCTTTTTTCAGTTTCCGTGATTTTAAAAACAAATTTCCAATTTGATCACATCGAAAAAGATAAGCTATCTTAAATACTGTCACTTTTACTCCACAGTCCCCTACTCACAAACAAACAGACGTTATTAAGTGAAATCGAAAAACCCAAGGGCTTCTTGTATTCTTTAAAAAAGATAAAAGCATGCTAAAAGCTGCTAAAGTTCTACATGTTGAAGATTTTACATTTTTAGAAATGCCCTTTTTTAGTTTCAATCAATATTAAAAAAAATTTTAGTTTGAAAATCTATCTTATTTGACTTAAGGCCTAAATCAATCGTACTATTTGTGGACAGAAGAATATTTAACAGTTTTTTTGAATCACAATATGTATCTTACGCGTGTTTCATTTATACTTCTCAGCTTTGTTAGGAATATGTAATGTATCCTTTTGCTTATAACAGCGTAAAAACGTCACAAAAGCTAAACAGAAAAACTTTATTTTAATGTTATTTTGATGAATATCCAAAATTGTAACTTTTATTTGAACAATAAAAAAAAGAAGAAGAAGAAGAACAAGCATATACTAAAAAAAAAAAAGAAATTGTTGCATAAGAAACAAACTCACAGTTGCTACACAGTGATTTTCCGAATACAGCCGAAGGCTGGATGCATTGATGTGAAAACGTAAAATCTTCGACAACATTTTTCGAATGAAATAGTTTTTAGACGCAAAAGGGGGACTTCTTTCTTAAGAAGCAGAAAATGCAAAACACGAGGATGTGCCTTGAGCAAAGAAAGAAGAATAAAAGGCATGACATAATACGAATAAAAAAGTTTGACATTGTTTCTTGAGAAGTCGACATTTTTTACTCTTAGTGTATGGAGAGACAAATACTGCATAAACGCTGCATAAATTTGCTGAGTTACAATTATTTCAACAGAAAAAATATTTTTCCCATTTCTTAAGTTGGTAAATTAAAATATTTAAAATGTTGTACGTTTGTAAAAAATGTTAATAAGTACACGGTGATTATAATTAATGTTACGATTTCAAAGTGCTATAATTTAAATATTACGGATTAGAACTAGGGCTGCGACATCGATGTCGATGTTTTGGAAACATCGATGTTTTTGCTAATTTATCGATGTTTTTACCATCGATGTTTTTACCATCGATGTTTGAGGGTCGATGTTTTCCCAACATCGATGTTTTGGGTTCGATGTTTTTTTCGATGTCGATGTTTTATAATCCCGTAAAAAGAGCTTGATAAAAATATGCGATATGCAGACGTATTAAGAAGTTTTCATCCTTAATCAGAAGTTTCAGTATTAATCTCAATAAAAAACATTTTCTATGATTGTTATCGATGTTTTGCTCTCGATGTTTCTAAAACGTTTCTAATTTGCTTTCGCTATTTTTTTTTTTTTCAATTTTATTCATTTCATTGTTATTCTTTATGTGGATGTTTTATATTTTATCAAAAAAAAAAAAATCATCAAGATATGTGGCCCAAAGATATATCGTTAACCCCTTCCCGACTTATCCCGAGCTGGGCTCGGGCAAGCGAAATGTTCCATTCTGGCTCATCCCGAGTATAGCTCGGTCACGGTGAAAATTAACACTTCACAACCAGTCTTTCAAGAATTATTTCACATGTCCCTTTTATGGTTTCGGATGCTTTTATTTACTATTGTTGCTACTAGATAACATAACTATACAGTGTTTTGAGCTGTAGATTTAAGATAAGAGTAGGCGCCGAATCCAAAGTATAATGATTTCTGCCATACAGAAAGCCAACTTTGCAAGTAAATACTCATTTATTTAAATAGATATTTTTACATTTATTTTTAGGAAATGTTGCATGCGAATGATGCTATTATGTTTAAAAAGATATGTATGTATGAAAATAAGCATAAAAAATTGACATTTTTTGATCCGTAATCCCGAAATTACTTTTATTTAAATAGATATTTTTACATTTATTTGTATGAAATGTTGCATGCGAATGATGCTATTATGTTTAACCCATTAATGCCTGACATTTTTTTTTCCAAAGATATTTTGTATACTGGTTACAAACAGTGTCTAATGGACGGGAAAAATAATAAAAAAAATATTATGTAAAAAATTAATTTTTTATTGAGGAAAGAAAAATCGTCCCTTAAAAGTTACGATAGACCCCAGAGGGTAGAAACTTTTTTTACTCAAATTTTTTTCTGCCTACGATATAATATTCAAAAAGACCTTTTATAAGAAGAAATAAAACCAGCAATTCACATAAACTGGGAAGCTGGGAATAACTTTGAAAACTTAGCTTTTTTCCTTGAGATTGTGAACGATGTCATTTTTGATAAAGATCATTTTGAAACTGCTACAGAACGCACTTTAGAATGGTTATGTGCTGCAATCTGTTAATAACGAATTGAAACAATACCAAGGTACTAATTGAACACCATTATTTGGTTGAAATGTTCATTTTGGGGAAATTCAGACCCCTTTTTGGCCCGTCCCTAAAAAGGGACGCTAGGCATTAATGGGTTAAAAAGATATGTTTGTGTGAAAAAAAAGCATTAAAAAAATTGACATTTTTTGATCCGTAATCCCGAAATAAAATGAGCCTGGAAGGGGTTAATCAGCCAGGACACTATCAATCTCGTTAGAAGACGTTTTTAATAGTTACCATCCATGTTTTAAGGTCGATGTCTTTTAATGATCACTGTTTTGCGTTCGATGTTTTTTTCTCTTTCGATGTCTGTTTTACTCTTCAGCAAAAAGCAATAAAAATATGCAATAAAAAAAGATTCATCTTTAACAGTTGCAATATCTATCGTATTGAAATAGTTTTTTTTTTTTTTTAAATTACTACCGATGATTTACGGTCAACGATTTTTAAACATCGTATACCTGTATATTTGTGCATCTCTAACGTTGGAATAAACTTCACATGGTTGTTTTTGTTTTGCTGTAGAAATTTGCTGTAGAAAACACCGTTATTGAAATCAATAACGGTGTTTTACATCTCAACAAAAGAAGTTTCATAAAAATATGCAATAAATAAAACTTATACAGTTAATCAACAGTTGCAGCATCTATCTCACTAACAAAGTTTTCTATAATTGACATCGATATCATACGGTTGATGTTTTTCAGGAGACAAAAGATAAATTTAACTGAGTGATATAAAAAGGCGCAATGTTTTAGGGAGTTACTGTATCACTGTACATTTAAATGTGTAAGTAATTTTTATAAAAAAAAAGATCGATGTTTTGAAACATCGATGTTTTTAGGTCGATGTATCAATAGCATCGATGTCTTAATTTCGAAACATCGATGTCTTGAAACATCGATGTTTTGCCTTCAATGTCGCACCCCTAATTAGAACTACTTAATATTTTCCAAGTACAGTCGTGAGGCAAAGCAAAGTTGCTTGGCAAAGGTAATAAAATAGTTCCAAAATGTGATGATAAATGGTGCTGTTAGAGAAATTTAAAGGGAAAAGCCTACAGAAAGGATTCGTTAACACGGAAATGTTGAAAGTCGAAATGGAACAATAGATACTAAGGCTTAACAAAAATTCATAAGTCAGTAGACGAATTACGTATTAGAAGAAACCAAAAAAGGCTGCAAGAGAAAAAAAGAAGGGCTTGATAAACTAAACACTCACTGATGCATAAGTTCATGTTTAAAGAGCAAACTGTATTTTTCACTTTTTATCACAGCAAAGTCTGCTATGCGCAGATCGTAACATAGCACTTAGCATATTGTCTAAATTCCAAAGGGATGGAGAGGCTAAAATCTGGTTTACATTCAGAACTAGTTGCGTCTATTAGTTTTCAGGGATGGCATCTTTTATAGATAGCCTATATTAGCCTCTAAATTAGAAAGAGTTGAAATTGAACTAAACATGCCCATCATTTTTTTTCCTCCCTTTTCTCCTTTATTCAGATAAACACGTCTTGTACGTTTTCCAATTACATAGCAACAGTAAGCTGACAGTATATGTTAAATTTTCGATGGGGAAATAATCTTATAATTTAAAGTCCATCATATTTCTGAAGTGCCCGAGCAGAGAGAATAGGAGTTATATGCAATAATGAGAACATTTAAATTTTAATAACATTTATTGCAGGACATGTACACTAGGGTGGAGCGAAAAAAATGAATTTTTGATTTTCGTAAACGGGTACCTTTCATTTACTGTGAATGAGGATAAGTAACAATTCTGTAAAATATTTTAATTTTGCGAAGTAATCTTTAGTCTGCGCATTTGGCCTAAAGTTTTGAATTTTTTTTATTTTTTTTAGATTTTTCAATTTTTTTAAAAAAATATTGCAAATGATAAAACTAGTGACGGGTGGTTATTAAATGGAAGAAAAAGGTTTGAAATATGCAAGAATTTTTTAAAAACCGTTTTAGATTATGATTTCAGTCTGCGCATTAGGCCCAAAGTTCATCAAATTTTCAGAAATTTCCGATATTTTCAATATTGAGCAGAAATTTTATAATTCAATATTTCCTCTAAAATATTACTTAAAGTGCCTTCGAAACACTTTCTTAAT
>JAXGGA010023986.1:0-12726 GCA_038373865.1 Uloborus plumipes
ATAATTTTTTATGTAAATTAAATGTTTTTCGATAAAATCCTATCATGCAAGATTTACAAAAAAAAAAAAAAAAGTCCAAGACCCTCACCTTTCATTAATGCATGAAATTTTAATAAAAAAATGTTTTTTATACAGCAATAAATAAATATTTTTTAAACAGTTGGAGTCTTTATGAACTTTCACAGGAATTATATCATTATCTTCAGTAGTATATATATTTATGGACAAATTATTAAGTAATTCAAATTTGGAAATATCGCTTAGTTGCATAGGCAATGTAATATCTTAAATAGGCAATGTAATATCTTAAGTTTTTAAATACTTTTTATAGTGCGAAATTCTTTGAGGGTTTCGGTCTTTTGGATATAATTTAGCTAGCACAGCGTATAAAAAGCACTTGTTGTCTCGACATTTTATATTTAACTAGCTTAATACCCGGCGTTGCCCGGGTGCTTATTAATACAACATAGCATTCAGGGAAAATAAGTTTGAAAGAGTTCTATTCATATGGGTATAAAATAATTTGCATCAATCAGTCTCTTAGGTACAAACTTTGAAAAAAACTAAAATATTACAGAAAGTTAAACGTTTACAGAAAAATAGTCTTATCAAAAGGTGAAAATTAAAGAGAAATATTGTCTGTGCTTTGCCGCGTCCACTGGCATGAAATATATGCACATGGAAGTGAAAAAATTGCATCAAATTCACCCGCCAAATTCAAAATATTAACTTTTCTCTATTAACTGTTCCCACCTACAAAGTAAAAATTATTATAACTCAATCTAATAAATCTGTCTGAAATAAATCTGTTTCTCGTTCTGAAGGCTTATCTCCATTACAGACGCAACTGTTGTCGCATTGCAAATTTGAAATTCAAATCCGTGGTTCTTTTTATAAAGTCCACATGAATTATGATTGTTTTTTACTTATTTCAATGCTAAAAAGAAATAGGTGAGCCTTAAATTGAAAATTCATTACTTTAATCGTAATCATTGTTGGAAAATACTAATATTTAAAAATCTTAAATTTCATCAATTTGAATACTAAAAGGCCTATCTCGATTACAATATAAATAGGCTAGATTCCTATAAAAGGGTCATTTTTTGACAAAAAATTTAAATTTGAGCTTTTTAGATTTTTTAAAATTTCAAGACCCCGCCTATGAGAATTCTAGGGCATCAAGGAACCTCTGTGTCAAGTTTGATGAAAATCTGACGCAAACTGTGGATTTGTATAGAGTACAAGAATATATATATACATACACTCATTTTTATAGATATAGATATACACCGTTTTTTTCTTAACTTTGGAGGGAGTTCTATGTTTCCACATCCTCCTCTTATAGAGTTATACCTCCCTATATGAACATCAATAAAATCAATATTTTTAATAACCCATCCAGAACCACTTCTTAGAAACCCTTCAACCTTTTCAATAATACTCTTAAAACGTTCACCAATAGCTGAATTTATTTGTTCAGTATATGTTAATCTTTTCAAAAGACTACAAAAATAGAAATTGTCATTTACTTCTCTATTTTCTGATATTTTACTAAATATAATGTTAATTCAGATAAAAAACTTGAATTTTAAAATACCAACAATATTTAATAAATCGAAATATTTTGTTTTGCTTTGTTCATATACTTCGTATACATCAAGTTCATTAATCAAAATATTTTGTTTTGCTTTGTTCATATACTTCGTATACATCAAGTTCATTAATTTTTGATCGATATGAGCGTACATACCCTCGAAACGCTCTGTTTTGAAGATTAAACCGTATCATTGTTTTTTTTTTTAAACCGTATCATTGTTTTTTTTTTTTACATCAAAACGAAACACTTTCTTTTTTTTTCGTATGACTTTTGAACATATTACTTACTCGAGGTGTCAATTTTTGTTTTTCTATTTTTGATTTGCCCCTCCCCCTTTCCTCGACATAATCCTTTACAGCATTTAATCACCACATTTTTAACTGCTTTAATTCAAAAAAGAACACTAATTTACAGTATTTTTTTTTTACATTAAACGAAATACATATATTTTTTTTTTCGTATGACACATAAAATCATAAAAATACACCTCCACCTTTTTTCCCCTCCTTTATTCAATTTTTTTCTTTTTTTTTTTTATTTTGCACTTTTTTCTGCTGCATATTCTTTTATCGCCTTCAGTGCTTTTATTACAACATTCAGCTGCTTCAGTTCGATATTGAACCTATTTTTGATTATGCCAATGTCGCTCGTTTTAGAAAATCCTACATAATAGACGTTCCTATAAAATTTAATGTCAATATTCGTGTTGTTCCCCACGTTTATGTTGTATGGTGGAACTGGTTCCTCTTTTTCTACTGCTTCAATCTCCTGGCTTAAATTAAGATCATACTTCTGTTTCTTTACTTCAATTAATTCGACGTCTGCGTGAGTCTCAAGAGTCTGAGCTTAAAAAAAAAAACATCAATTTACAACACTTAAATTTTTTGTAATGTTGTGTTTAATAGTTATTTATAAAACATTTTTTAATTAAAAAATTATTTTTTTTTATTACCTACGGTATTCCTATCTGTTTCTTGATATGCATTGGGACTTGCTACCGGAAACTGCCTCCTTCGTTTTTTCGGAGGATTGGTGGTGATGGGTTCATATGCTTTAAAAAATAATTATTGCTTTTCAGATTTTTTGTTCCTTTTTTAAAAAATGTGTATACAGTGACCACCAGTTGATTGAATTATTAATTAATAATTAAAATTATCAAAATTATCAAAACAAAACGATCAACCCCTTTAATGAACCAAATCATTGAAAGCATAAAATTGCACTCGCTATCGGAAATTAACACGAGATTTTCACCGGGAACCATTGTTGACACTTTTCTAACAATTTCTTCATTTTGAGGTGTAATTATGACTTCTTGTCCTAACGATAAATCATTTGCGAGTCTAACTATCTGATTCAAGCGAGGCTTTTTGAATTTTTTTCTCATCGCGCAAAGTGGTTTCGAAAGACGCTTTTTCGGTAACCTCTCATGATTGACCATCATAAATTGTTTATCCGAAAATGACATCCTAGGCTGTTTTTGAATTTTTTTTTTCGTGCCATGACTTTATCCTCGTCTTCCGAATCACTCGTCAAGTTACCGGGATCATTAAGACATGTTTTCTTTTGATAAATACTCTAATAATATTCTCCGGCATAGTTTCGTACTTTTGGATCTTTTTTCACAGCCCACATCCAAAAACGAGGATCTATCGACTCGCATTCTCTTGACGATATGAGGTTCGAATATTTTTTCCAAATTTTTATAATGAACTAATGCTTTGGGATATTTGTGCGCCATCATCAAATCGAGATCTCTGTATCGATTAATTACTTTTATTACATTGAGAATCGGTATTTGCTCCGGTGTAGCCATTTCCATTTTTTTTAAATTTCATTTTCACCACACTCGAATAATGATTCATTCCAAAAGCAACACGACAAAATTCGATTAAACACGACGCGTGACACACATATCCACAACATCCGGGTCGAATGTATCCTGCGAAGTAAGCACCTCGTCTTCGTTGTAGCTCGCCCTCGTCCAACGTGTTTAAGCAAAACGTGCATTCCGTATCGCTCGGCGGAATCACAAAATCACCAAAAACGTAGGTAAATACATTCAACCACTGGTTTTGGCGGAATCACAAAATCACCAAAAACGTAGGTAAATACATTCAACCACCGGTTTTGTTCAATGTTTTTGAGCAACCGTTCGAATTCGTGCGATTCGCCATGCATCGTAAAAGTCGCTTCCTATACAAACTTTTGCAAAAGGCATATTTGCACTAAAGCACGATGGATACGAAATGCTATCGAATTTTCCTTTTTTATTTCTTCTTCGAACAGTATTTTTTTCACTCTCGAAACCTGAATTTTAAACACATCGATCCTTGTAAGGAGCATAAGCATTGTCGATGTTCTCAGTTCCGACATTTTAGACTGAAAAAAAATACTTGTTTACTCGCACTAGCACGACACGTAGAAGACAAAATATAGAAATGCAGCCATCTGCTGCTGTCGTCGTATTAAGGTATTACGTATTGTTTTGTGTTCCAACGGCTTGTGATTAGTTACTGGCAGATCAGTCATCGAAAACCTTTATGAAGTTTTGCATATCACGAGGCCTGAGATGTTCGAAAACTTCTTCAACAAATAACATTGGTAGCAAGGAGGCAAAATATTGCCTACATTTTTCATTTAAAACTTGCCTTTCTTTAGCCCTTTTGAATTTGAATGATAGAAGTTGTCTGTAGAGCGGAAACTATGCAGTAGCTTTCTTGGGGAAAAAAAAACTGCAGGCGTCTTTGTTCTCCAGAAATCTGGCAATTCGCCGGATATTTCTTCTGGTGATATCATGCAAAGACAGGCTGCTTCCAGGTTGCTTTTTCCGTTTCATACGCTCTACCTCTTCTTTATAGTTAGGAAAAAGATCTTAAGAATCTTCCTCAACTATCAAATCAATTTCAATTTCCTTCAAGACAGTCTACGGAACCATGAAGAACATTTCACAGAATCCAAGAGCTTACCATCCGAGGGGCGGGATGAAGGAGAGAACTGGAATCGCCGTATGACGAAACGGGTGTATGGGCTGCCCGTCGGAAGGGTCTGGTTAAAACCAGAAGAAGCTTGACCTCCAGAGGAACCAGCTACTGGAGGGGATGGCATGATTTGTGGGCTGGCTCGAACGGCATGGGTTTGATTCATTAAGGCTATTAAGAAATTCTCGGTTATTTTGGCTTCAGATTTTTTCCCCCGTCTTTTGTTGGTTTTTAAACAAGTTTCATTGGTAATGAGCAGCATAGAGTTTGTCTCTTCCAGTTTTTTTTTAATTTCGAGGCATCCATTTTTTGTATCTGTGAGTTGTGTCTTTGCGTCAGTTAATTCGATTCTACATCTTTAATGTAGCTTAGCATTGCCAAGCAAGTTTTCTGTAAAGTTTCAAGCTGGGACAGAGGCACATTAAAGCGATTTCAAACCTCTGCAGATCCTTCGGAACATCTACTAAGCCCAATGTAGTATGATCCTCTGTACTCTTTTACCTCCGTGGCGAGGCCTTTATCCAAGTTGATGGTGAACGGAGGGATTTTTTTCTCCTTCCGTCATTTACTAAATCCAGATCATATTTCGACTTTGGAGGTTTGGTTCTCATTGTGGGTTTTATTGAAATATCTTCTTCGTCATTATCAGGGAAGTCAAATGTGCGTTTTCTGGCTAAAATAAAATATATTTTTTAAATTTTTAATTGTTAAAACTGTATAAAATTTAAAAAAGAGGCTATAATTAGAAAATATTTTATCATTTCCAAACCTCGCATACATAATAAGAGTTCATTAAATTAATATCAACGTATTTCGAATTACTGGCAATGTTAGGATTAAATTTCGATGGATTATACACAATTTTGTACCATACGCTATAGTTTTCATCCATTTGACGAGCACGGCTATAACGATCATTATATAAAGATAATATTCCTGAGCGATAATTTAAATGTAAGCCAAGATTAACATCGTGTTGCAATTTTGCAACAGTCACTCTCAACAATTCAGATGAACCATATGCATAAGTAATACTGTCATCAAAAGGAAATTGCCCTAAATCTTCAATACCAAAAAATAATTCGCGAAATATAGTGCCATCATATATACACTGAAGTGACAAAAGTCATGGGATACCTCTTAATATCGTGTCGGCCCTCCTTTTGCGCGGCGAAGTGCAACAACTCGACGTGGCATGAACTCAACAAGTCGTTGGAAGTCTTCTGCAGGAATTTTTGAGCCATGCTGTCTCGATAGACGTCCATAATTGTGAAAGCGTTGATGGGGCAGGATTTTGGGCACGAACAGACCTCTCGATGGTGTCCCATAAATGCTCAATGGGATTCATGTCGGGCGATCTAGGTGGCCAAATCATTCGTTGGAATTGTCCAGAATTTTCTTCAAACCAATTGCGAACAGTTGTGGCCCGGTGACATGGCGCATTGTCATCCATAAAAATCTCATCGTTGTTTGGGTACATGAAGTCCATGAATGGCTGCAAGTGATCTCCAAGTAGCTGCACATAAGCATTTCCAGTCAATGTTCGGTCCAGTCGCACTAGAGGACCAAGTCCATGCCATGAAAAAACAGCCCACACCATTACGGAGCCACCACCAGCTTGAACAGTGCCTTGCTGACAGTTTGGGTCCATGGCTTCGTGGGGTCTGCGCCACACTCGAACCCTACCATCGGCTCTTACCAGCTGAAATCGTGACTCATCGGACCAGGCCACGGTTTTCCATTCATCTAGGGACCAACCGATATGCTCACGTGCCCACGAGAGTCGCTGCAAGCGATGTCGTTCTGTCAGTAAAGGCACTCGAGTCGGTCTTCTGCTGGAATAGCCCAAGAAATCCAAATTTCTCCGCACAGTTCTAGCAGACACGTCCATTGTACGTCCCACATTGATTTCTACGGTGATTTGACGCAGTGTTGCTTGTCTGTTAGAATTTACGACTCTTTGCAGACGTCGCCGGTCTCGATCTTTAAGTGCAGGTGGTCGACCACTGCGCTGTCCATGGTGGGATGTTATGCCTGAAATTTCATACTCTCGGCACACTCTTGACACAGTGGATCTGGGAATGTTGAATTCTCTAACGATTTCCGAAATGGCATGACCCATGCGTCTAGCTCCAACTAACATTCCGCGTTCAAAGTCTGTTAATTCACGTCGTGCGGTCATCATCACGTTAAAACCTCTTCACATGAATAACTTGAACAGAAATGGAAGCTCTGTAAAAGCACTGCGCATTTACACCTGTTCTATGCGATGCTACTGCCATCTGAAAATTTGCATATTGCTATCCCATGACTTTTGTCACTTCAGTGTAATTGTTCCCACCTACAAAGTGAAAAATTATTATAACTCAGAAATAAATCTATTTCTCGTTCTGTGAAGGCTTATCTCCATTACAGACGTAACTGTCGTCGCATTGCAAATTTGAAATTCAAATCCGTGGTTCTTTTTATAAAGTCCACATGAATTATGATTGTTTTTTACTTATTTCAATGCTAAAAGGTCTATCTCGATTACAATATAAATAGGCTAAATTTGAGCTTTTTAGATTTTTTAAAATTTTAAGACCCTGCCTATGAGAATTCTAGGGCATCAAGGAACCTCCGTGTCAAGTTTGATGAAAATTTGACGCAAACTGTGGATTTGGTATAGAGAACAAGTATATATACACTCATTTTTATAGTCCAATTTAATTTGTTATGTGTTTCCACTGTGGCACATAATTGCTCCATCCGAAAAAAAAAGTTTAAGCCTTTTATAGACATCATGAAATACAAATGAGGGATTTGTATCAGAATACATTAGTTTTTTTTCTTTTACCACTCCCTCATCGTTAAGAACAATTTATGCTCAAAACAGTTTGGAACAGCTAAATTGAGATCTAATAAAAAGAAAATCGTCCAAATTTAAGTCAGCAAAATAATTTACAAAAGATCAGAATTCGAGAGCTTCGAAATTTTTAATTTTCTCAAACATGAGACGAAATATCAGAATTTTGTTCGCTCACCTCCACAGATGGCGTTGCGTGCCCGTCCCAGTGAATTCTAAAGGGTGTGGTTTTTGCTGAAAAAGAAACCGAATTCGCATGTCAACTTGTCGTTCGTCCAGCTCGAATCATGTATGTGTTATTATAAGTACGTATTAAATTAACGACATGTGTTTGAATGTTTTTCAATATGTGCGAAAGATTTGTTTAATTGAATCTCTAATACATTTCAAACTTTCTAAATGATCATAAAAAGTAAAAATGGTCAAATTTTCCTGAATTGAAGCCAAAATTTTTATGTAAATTATTCACAGCTGATATAAAGGGCATCTTATAAAATCCTATGTTATTTAAACTAATAAACCATTTTCAGAAGGGGAACTTTTAATTCTAAAACACAGGAAGTTTTGCTCCAATGCTTTCAACAAAAAAAAAAAAAAAAAAAAAAAAAAAAAAAAAAATAGCGTTATAAAATTTTCAGTCGTAAATCCAGATGTGTCCGTAAACATTTGAAAAAAAAAAATTCCAGAGAATCTATAAAATTAAAAAGTTCGCTCCCTGTCGGAAAACTTTCACAAAGTATGGTTTTTTAGACAATTTCCCCCCTTCCGAAATTTTCTATTTATTTTTTTTTTACATGTGGATTTTTAAAATTCCTTTGGCCCCATAAATTTCAAATCAAATAGCCGAATAAAATATCAGAGGTTTTTCACACGTTCCTGAAAGCTTTGCAGTACTGATAATTTTTGAGAAATAAGTTTTGAGAGAGTTGATAGCATTTAAAAAATTTTCCATGATCATCTTATATAAATATTTCTTATGCATATTCTTTTCAAAAATAAAAGTAACAATTAAATTTTGATTATTTCAATAAAAAAAAGGAAGGAATTGCAGTTCAAATTTTCCCTATTTATTTTACCTTTTGTGCGTAAAAGGGGTAGCGTAAAAAGTAGTTTTTTTTTAATTTTCATGTATAGTGTTTGTTAATAAAAAATAATTTAAACAAATTAAAAATCTTTTATTGTTTGTTTTCATACACGATTTTGCAATCTTCGTCGTTCTCATTACATAACGTGTCAGGCAAAGATTGGGTTTCTTTAAGTTCGCGACATTTTACACAAATATTTTCATTAAAATAAATGTTATCTTTTATAATCTTTAATTTTAAGATGCGTTCTGCTGCTGCTAGTTTTTCAAACAACAGACCAATATTAAACATACATTGACGGCACGGACATACAGATTGGATGTTTTCTACTGGATCTGGAAGGTCGTTCAGTAATATCCTGTCGACATAATCGCACAAACTGCAACGACAAATTGATATGATATCATTAGTGTCTAATTTATCGTGTGGCTCTTCTTCATCACTGTCGGAAGACCAATTCAAATCATGTACCCATTCAGGGTATTCTTTATTAGTTCTTGGGTCGATTCGGGAAGACATTTCCTATAAAAAAAAAATATTATTATAAACAAAATAACATTTTTGCCGCCAATTCGGTTACTTTTGTATTCAGTGCTGATGAGTTTATAATAAGCAAGTAATCTTTGGGTCAAAAAAAGAAAAAACAAAAGTCTCTCTCTCTGCTAGACACAATTTTTGACGTGAAAGAAAAATAAGATAAAATTAACAGAGAAAAATTAAGAATTACTTACCCATGGATAGAGAGAAGTAAAATTGACATCTTTTACTGTCCCTTCATAATACAATTGAATTGCGTTAGTACGCCCTCAAAAGAAATCATCCTGAGGCTTTAGCCGATCTTGTACTTCGTGGGATTTTATAAATGACCGCATTTCTTCATTAATTTTCACTTCGTTTTTGAATTCGTGTTCCCACTTTTCTATTACTTTAAATCCCATGGATTTCAGTTTCACAGTAGTTCTCTCAGTTTTTTCGTTTTGTACAAGGTTTTTATAACAATATTTGTTTGTACTAAGGAGCTAACTGCATAAGAGTTGGTCGAAATGTAACGTAAGTTACCGTGGAATTGCCCATATGGAAGTGAAAAAAATGCATCAATTTCACCCGCCAAATTTAAAATATTAACTTTTCTCTATTACACTGAAGTGACAAAAGTCATGGGATACCTCTTAATATCGTGTCGGCCCTCCTTTTGCCCGGCGAAGTGCAACAACTCGACGTGGCATGGACTCAACAAGTCGTTGGAAGTCTTCTGCAGGAATATTGAGCCATGCTGTCTCGATAGACGTCCATAACTGTGAAAGCGTTGATGGGGCAGGATTTTGGGCACGAACAGACCTCTCGATGGTGTCCCATAAATGCTCAATGGGATTCATGTCGGGCGATCTAGGTGGCCAAATCATTCGTTGGAATTGTCCAGAATTTTCTTCAAACCAATTGCGAACAGTTGTGGCCCGGTGACATGGCGCATTGTCATCCATAAAAATCCCATCGTTGTTTGGGTACATGAAGTCCATGAATGGCTGCAAGTGATCTCCAAGTAGCTGCACATAAGCATTTCCAGTCAATGTTCGGTCCAGTCGCACTAGAGGACCAAGTCCATGCCATGAAAAAACAGCCCACACCATTACGGAGCCACCACCAGCTTGAACAGTGCCTTGCTGACAGTTTGGGTCCATGGCTTCGTGGGGTCTGCGCCACACTCGAACCCTACCATCGGCTCTTACCAGCTGAAATCGTGACTCATCGGACCAGGCCACGGTTTTCCATTCATCTAGGGACCAACCGATATGCTCACGTGCCCACGAGAGTCGCTGCAAGCGATGTCGTTCTGTCAGTAAAGGCACTCGAGTCGGTCTTCTGCTGGAATAGCCCAAGAAATCCAAATTTCTCCGCACAGTTCTAGCAGACACGTCCATTGTACGTCCCACATTGATTTCTACGGTGATTTGACGCAGTGTTGCTTGTCTGTTAGAATTTACGACTCTTTGCAGACGTCTCCAGTCTCGATCTTTAAGTGCAGGCGGTCGACCACTGCGCATTTCCGAAATGGCATGACCCATGCGTCTAGCTCCAACTAACATTCCGCTTTCAAAGTCTGTTAATTCACGTCGTGCGGTCATCATCACGTTAAAACCTCTTCACATGAATAACTTGAACAGAAATGGAAGCTCTGTAAAAGCACTGCGCATTTATACCTGTTCTATGCGATGCTACTGCCATCTGAAAATTTGCATATTGCTATCCCCACTTCAGTGTATATCTATGTTGAACGGATGTCGCTGGTTCGCCCAACATTCTGTCCAATTTCGCTATATTGTCATCTTTATGTTGATTCACGGTAATTTGTCGATGAGAGTATGCTGCATTCCGTGTCAGTAGCCGAGTTGTATATTCATTAATGTCTGTAGCACAAACATCATCGTCACATGAATACACTTGATTATGATTCTAACTTTATGGAGCATAGCAACATGATCTTTACGTAATGTCTCAGTACTGTCGACGGCATCATTTAATGTCTTCTTCAGTTCTTTATATTCATGTTTTATCTTACGAACAATTCTATCAAAGTTAGGATGTCGATGATGCGGTTGATCCTCTAATTCAAGAGGTAATTCATACAAATTATCATCATTTATACAGTTCCATTTAAATATCGTAGCTGCTAAATTACGTCCTGTTGTCTCATAACATAACCAGTTACGTATCGCACATCATGATTCGTATGAATATTATCAATATAAGTTGTTCCATTTGCCATTGTCATCAAAAACAATAATATCAACGTGACGAACATTATTAAATTCTGCTGTAAGACACTTGTTCTCATGAGTTAGAGAAGCAAGATATTTACAAGGCATATATGAAAAATATTATTGCGCAACATTTAAATCTAGTCAGATGTCTTTAAACTAGAATTTTAAGCAAAATCTTACTGCTAGACATGATGCGAAGTTGCTTGCTTGCTTCAGAGCAGTTCTACTCGTGAACAGGCTTTTGGTGGTGAAAGTGTTCTGAATTACTCTAGAGTAGAGTATTGCATTTTATACATTCAAACAATGAACACCCAACGTCCTTCACAGACTATTAATGCATCCTTTTCCATCTTATGACATAATTGCTGTTCATTGTTCAAAGTTTGTAATTTATATTGAAACTTCCTTGTTTGAAACCACTTAGCACAATACTTGCGTTTTCACTAATCAAGGTCGTTATGCATTGATATTAATATAATCCTTTTCCATCTTATGATATATTTGCTGTGGATTGTTTAAAGTTTTCTCCATATTTGTATTTTTTATTGAAACTTCCTTGTTTAAAACCACTTAGCACAATAGTTGCGCTCTCACTAATCAAGGTCGTTATTTATTGAAATTACTGCCCACTCTTTATTGGTGCTATTGTATCTGATTTAATAAATTAACGTGTAACGATGTAGGAAGACGCGTTTCGTTACCACCAAACAACGGCTTTAAATCCACTAAGTAGTGGGCAGATGAAAGATTTCCAAAACAACTCAGCAACGAAAATTCTCGAGGAATGAAACGACAATTGGAGTATATACCCGAAGCATCGAGAATTCCTATCACTCGATCGAAATGTTCAAATAAATCCACGTTGGTGATCATATTTGGGGGATCGTGACAGACAGACGAGCGACAGCAAGTGAGCGAGTGTTCAGAATGGGACGGAAAAAATGCGAGACGAGTGATAGCGAGTATCTGGGTTCGTAGACGAAAACATTTCGTAAATTTGTTCGACTTTTGGCATGCCGACTGTCGTCTCGACATCCTCCACGTCGTCGTAGTAGTAGTTTTGCAGTAAAGATTTCACCACACCGTTCTGGCCCTTGTAGCCCCATCGGTTTTTATTAGGACGCTGCGCCCATTTATCGTAAAATGCAGCGATGCGTCGCGGAACGTCCTCCGGCGACACTAACCGATCCTCGGCGATCGTCGGGTAAAGAGGCAGACCATCCCTTTTGCGTTCCAAATAGCGGATGGAGCTGAGATCCTTCGACGATAATTGGACGTTTTCCAACACTTTTCGTAAATCCACTGTAAAGTAGTCGCATTCCATCGAATCGGACAGCGTCAAATTAATCATGGCCACTTCTCTTGGATAATATAGTCCGGCTATATAGAATCCTTTCGCGTCGATTATCCCAAACGCTCGCGAAGACATGTTTCTTTTTTTTTTCAACGACGCTTGGGA
>JAXGGA010023987.1:0-12725 GCA_038373865.1 Uloborus plumipes
CGTATCTCATTGACGGAGAGTGCACCTCTAATGAAAGAAAAACAGGTCACACCTCAATGAAGCAGCGTAAAATACCCATTTCTCCTCATTTGATATTAATGTCAAGCAGATAACTCGAATAAAAATTAGCAAAACGAATAATGAAGTACAAAAAGTACTAGCAGTAGTAATTATTATTTTGAAAAGTTCCTAATGTTTCTAACGTAATTTTTCATTAATTTCGTAACATGTACAAAATTTTGTACGTTTTGAATGTAACTATATATTTTTTGCCTTATAGCAGCAGTGGTTCCCAACCGGGAGCGATTGTCCCCGAAGGGGCAATTTGGCTATTCAAAAGAACGATAAATTATTGCGGGCTACATGGGGCGGTGTGCATTGAAAAGACAAAATAATAATAATAGAAAGGCAGCGAACATTGAAGTTGAAAACTTACACAGAACCATAATTCTGAACTCAAACAAGAAATCTCGTGTTAAAAAAAGAAGTTCAAGAGCTTCCTTCTATGACCCTCGGTCAAACCATAAGGAAATATGTCAGCATTTATTACCAAGTTAATTAAATTTGAACTTTTCTTTCCTTCCTTTCTTTTTTTTTTCTTTTTTACTGTAAGTATCAATGTTTTAAATTCCCCAATTCCAATTTTTAAAATAAAACAACTTCGTAAAAAGAGTGGCTCCCATCAAATAGCCATCAGTTCGTTTTACAGGAGAAAAAAGAGGGCACGCCGGGGAAAGGGGGGTGGGGGAGAATTATTTTTGTGCATGAGTTTTATTTTGTGATTTGAAAGTGATAGGATAAAACTGCTTCATTATATATTCATCTTACTTCAAATTAAGAATAGTTATCTGACATTTTTAATAATATTAATGTCCACTGTGGCACTAACTTATTATGTATTTTTCAAGGAAGAAGGGAAGGTGGGCGATAGGTGCCAGTCAATCTCCAGAGGGGTGCGATGGGCCCAAAAAAGGTTGTGGGCCACTGCCTTATTGCATTGTGGCTTGAAGTGCAGAGGATGAGGAAAATTAAAATCGATTAAACTTAAGGAAGATACGAAAAATTATCCACTTAAAACTATGGAGATTTTCACATTAAAAAATTTTTTTTCACTCCAATTTGCATTTCAAATAGAAATTGCCTGTTTCGCTCAATAAAGGTTCTTATTTTAATAAAAATGGAATCTCAAAAAACTTCTAAAAATTTCAAGGAAAATCCATTGAAAAAAACCTTGTTTTGTATTTTCGACTTAAACAAAGACATCGAAAATACAATGTAGTACAAAACTAAATTCGAAGGTCAAACAGTCAAACGATCAGTCACAACTTCACGACCGCTTTTCTTTTGTCTGCAGCGCGATTACCTTTTTAGAAAATTTGCGTCGATAACTCGATTTTTGACCTCGAAAGGGACATAAACAGCGAGTTTAAATGCAGAATCGAATGGAGAAGTAATGTCCTTTTGGAATGAAGGCATTTGCTTCTCGGCGCGCCATTGCGAAACAATACTTTCGTTCCAAGAACATTTACCCGATCTTTCGGAGTGTTTGGAAAGCTTTTGAACTGAATAAAGGCTAAACGGTATTTTTATGCAAAAAAAAAAAAAAAAAAACCTCTCATAATGGCCTGGTTTTGAAAATTTACCTTCAAAAATTCGGAATAGATCATGCACGAACAAAGAGTAGTTTTGGATGAAAAAAACTTGGAATTTTCTTAAATTGAAGTTGGTGGACGAAAATATGATATTGTTCTAAGTACCCGCCTCACAAGAAGAGGGGTAGTGGCAGTTGTTTCATACCACAAATGCGGAATAAGTGATGGGGAGGGTAGCAGCACTCATAAATTTGTAAAATATTTCCAAAACAGACAGAAATTCATTAGGAACAAAAATATAGTATGGCTATGATAATAAGACACCTGACCTTCGGAGAATTCATTTCTGCTTGGTCAGAAATAGGATGAAGTGAAACAACATAGTAAAGCATAGGAAAAATTGCATATATGCCAACATATCTACTTAGAAAATCTTACAATTTTTTACTAAGACAATAACCTATTTCTTAATGAAAATCAGAATTTAAATAAGATATCGTAATTATCAATGTCACTTTCAGTCGTTTTCTTTCATTTTAATATTTCTTTAGATTTTCAACTGAATAAAAGATGCAATTTTCTCTGAAGTATGTGTTGAATATCAGCATGCTGGTAAAAAGAAAAAAAACATTAATAAAAAACATGTGAAATAAAATAAATAGGGCTTCAATAGCCATGTTAAAATACTCCTAATTGTCACAATATTATAAATTACTTCCTTTTTACGATGCAAAAGGGCTGAAAACTTAACACATGAAGCAATTTTTCGTTGACTACAGATTAGTTTTTTTCAACTAAATTTATTAATTATAAAAATTTTAAAAATGCAATCATTTCATTTAAGATAGCAATATGTCAAAATAACTTCCTCCATCAAAAATATTAAAACACTGATAAGATGTTAAAGGATTGAAATGTCAAACAAAAGAAGCGATTTTACCAGAATCGAGGGTATAATGTAAGCATATAAAATGGGTAGGAAAAAATTTGTAAATTGAAATAAATAATTAAATGTGATAATCTAAGGTAGCATATGTTGATGTAACCTAAAACTTTAGCAAATATTAAAATATTTGCACGATGCAAAAGGATTGCAATTTCGACCATGAGAACAAGTTTTCCGCGAAGTAAGCGTTCAGTACATCAATATGATGAAGTTTAGGCTCTCCCTCGCGTATTAACACATGTAACGATGAATTTTAAAGAAGCCTAGTAGTTGAAATCTAGTTAAATGAAAAAAAAAACCTTGGAATTGATGAAAAATCTGTATAAAATCGTACGATTTTAAACCTTTATCGTACGATTGTACAATAGAGCAAAAAAACGTACATTGTACGGCCAAAACGTACAAGTTGGCAGGTATGAAATTGTTTAAAGAGAAAACACATACTCCGCAATAATTTCTTTATCGAACGGGAATGAAACTCTTTGGCAAAAATAACTAGATCGAACCAGAGGAAGATGCTCTTAATAGTTGTTACAGAAGAATTGGTGGAAAAAAAATTACCCAAAACTTGTTGGATACGTATAAAAAATGAAATAATGTGTGGGAATAGGAGAATATATAGAAACGAATAGTAAACCACAGAGTAAAAGGTAATGGAAACTAAACTGGGGTTAGTTTTCAAAATATCAAAGTCTCCCAGAAATCATTAGAGAAGAACATTTCTATGTATGCCAGTCAGATGCGCCACTGAAGTGCCAGAAATCTGAGCAATAGTTGACTTTCTTTTCAAATTTATTTCTTAATAGAATTTTGAATATTCGTTTAAGGGAACTTTTACAGCTCTTTTAGTTTAACTTCTACCCGAAAAGATCTAATTAATAATGTAAATTCCAAATTTGGTCTGGTCGGAATATTAAATTTTTTATGGATCAATATCAATAAATATAGATCACATTTCACTATTCATGTGAGAATGAACACTCAAATTTTGACTTTCAATTTTACTAAATATATCAAAACTTTTTTGGGGGGAGAGGGGGGATAGGGACTGAACTCTTCAAATGTATTCTTCCACACCAGAAACACAAATAAAACTTGTTTTCCTTGTTTTGTTTAAAATTTATTGGTTTTTCCAACTATCGATGATATGGTCTTACTGTCTCACAACCTACAATTCCATTTCATAGATTTATAGTAACAATAGGATTTAACCCACAAGCAAATATACTCACTCTGCTAATCACTTTTTCCTGAATGATTCATTTATTTTTCTTTGCTTAAAAACAAGTTTCATAAAATTTACTAAAAATTGAGTTCATCTTTTTACGTCATCGTCATGTTCTTAAGGTTCCTACACGTATATGTATTGAAGGAATTATTGACACATTTTCCTTGGGATTAACACGAAACTTGGAAGGTTTCTTTCAATCTAGGAGCGAACTGAGCGTTTGAAAATGTAGTGTTAAGTAATAGAAAAACCTAATAGAATTGTGCGAGAACTATTTTTTAAAAATTTAGCTTTTCGAAAGTAAGCGTTAAACTTCCATATCACTGCTACAAAGCCAACCTGTGAGAAAACTTCGAAAGTTAACATTTCGTGCTTGTGAAAGATACGCGTTATGAAACGCAGCATTCCAAATTTTCGATAACATTTTGTAACAATTCTTTTCGAGATAATGAGCCCCTCATCAGAGAAACGCCATTTTATATCTTTTCCACTGGAATGATCTCCGAAGCGTTGCGCCACCTTTTTTGGCATTGTTCGTGTCATTTGATTAGAAACATAAGTTCCCTTAATGACGAACTGATTCGGCCACCTTTGTACGAGACCGAGTTCTTGCAGAAACACGGTTAAGGTGAATAACATTTTAAAAGCTTCCCAAATTATCTCTCGGGAAAAAATGTCTTGCTAAATAAAGATCATAAAGAGACGATAAATTTATTGCTTTTGGCGAAAAATCAAATGATTGTTAACTTTATTTACTGAGACGGGACGGTTTTTTACACGCTACTATAGTAAGTTAAACTTCGTTGACGGAAAATTTAAATAAACTCGATTTGGTCTATAGAGCTAGGATTAGCCCTGCTGTGTGTGTCCAAGAGGGTTAAATTTTTTTTTCCCTCTAATTCAGCAAAGAAAGAAAGGGAAAAAACTCGCAAAAAAGAATGATATGTGTATACTATGTTATTTGCATTAATTTCTAACGTTTAGTAATACTTGTTGATTTCTCATCGTTTTTCATATGGGTCAAAACATCCATATGACTTAAAAAATCATTTCAAAAGAATAAAGAATGAAAAAATCATAAATACGAACAAAGTTTACTGCCATTCACTAAGCTTAGAATCAATTTATACGTTACTGCATGCGTTTGTTTTACCTTTCATCGCCGCCATTAGACAGTGGTCGCAGTGCCCTCTATAGTTTGTTGGAGTTGCGAAGAGCGCGCGGACGATATTCTGTTGTTTACATAGTTTGACTGTAAAATAATTCACGTATGATACTTTTTAAAGTAAGAGTTACTGAAGTTTTACCTAAATTACCAACGCGTTCCACTTTTACCAAAAAATATACATCTTGTTCCATTATTTTTGACATAATAATACACATTGAAATAGTAAACAGTGAGTCAGCACAGCGTTAATTAATCCATAGATGAAAGTGTTTAAAGAAGTGTGATATTTTTATTTTTTGATTATTTTCTTTTCATTTATTACTTTTTTAAAAATCCATAATGAGTTAAAAGAGGAATAAATAACCTTTGAATTACCGACAAATTTCGAGGGTAGTTTGACCCGCATTTAAACACAAATTTGGTTTTGTAATAATGACTCGAACTACTTATTTCTGATTTTAAATGCGTTAAATAGGTTTCCAGAGTAATATTTTACTGTTCAGAAATTGCTACTTTGTTCGAAAATCTGATGGCAAATTCTGAATAGCACTGCTGGAGAACTTTTGGAAAATAAGTTGCACAATAGTTTTAGAATTACGCAAAACATACTTTAAATCAGAACACATATGTTATTTATTTTATTGCTTTTATTTTGTTTAAAAAACAACTGGAAATTAATTTTGAAAATTGAAAGGCTTATTGCTAGTTTAATTTTTTAATGATATTCCGCAGTAAATAATGAAATGACCTTATTCTGCGTGTGTAATGAACTTTCGCTATTTCTATACAATTTTGTATAATTAGAACGTAATTAAAAATGTTTTTTCAAAACCTAACTAAGTTTCTATATTACCCAATTGTACTTATAATTACAACTTTTAAGAACTCGACATTCTATATCATTAAAGCCATAAGGAATCTTTTGAAATACTTCAATTAAAATTCACTGCGGAGAAAACTAATAGTTTTGTAAGCGAACAGTAAGCAGCCCCGTCATTTAGGGGGGGGGGCAGCGGGGGGGGGGGGGTTAATTGCCCCCCCCCCTGACTTTGAGAAATCAATGTATTTACATATAAGTGGGCGTGGCTTTTGATGTTTTCCGATGAAATTGCATTGAGTTTGGACCCTTTGCCCCCCCCCCCCCCCGAAAAACTTGAAAGGACGTCCCTGTCAGTAAGTCACTAATAAAGTGTTTTTGGATGTCTTTTTCAGCCATAAGCCTTTTTTTTTTACCTTGAGAAAGAAGTTCCCTGTAACCTCAGAGGACTGCAAACAAGTCCAAAAATCTTCTTAACATTCATTAGGGGGTTAGTAAAATGGAAATTTAGGCCGAAATGTGAGTAAAAAAATTTTCGAGATTACAGTACTTCCTTTTCTATACGTAAAAGGAAATAAAAATACTTGATGTCACACTTCATGTTATCTCCTGTATTCGCCTTGTCTCAAATTGTCATAATTTTACGAACCCTTCTCCCCCGCCAAAGCTTGACATCATTTGTGGACGACTCCGTATCATATTTACATATTTAACTTTGGATATATTGCCTAACTGTAACACATTGATCAATTTATAAAAATAAAAGCCCTTTTTTGTTCCTATGTGCTACAAGGTTCTGAATTAAAAAAAAAAAAAAACTGAAACTTCTAAGGGTTCCGCGAGTCTAGAAAAGTCGGATTCGTAGCCAGAGTTGGTCATTTTCCATCCTACTCTACATCTCAGCCTATATAGCAGATTTAACAAATAAAAGAAGAAAGATATAATATTAAGATTTATAAATCAAGCGGGCCAAGGGCTCGCCAAGGGCCCAAGGGCCCTTGGCCCATTTGATTTATAGCCCTAACAATTCTTGAAAAAGCTGTGACAATTCTTAGGGTTCCACGAGTCAGGGGTTGCCCACAGGGGGTGGATTATGGCGCAAGTTGCGCCATCAGTATTTTTTTGAGAGGGATTTTTTTAAACTAATTTATTTATTGATTTAAATTATTTATTAATTCTTTGTTTAATTTAAATTACTTACTGATTTTTTAAATTTAAATTATTAATTAATTGTTTTTTTAAATTAAAATTATCTACTGATTTTTTAATTTAAATTATTTCTTTTACTTCTTTATTATTTTTTATTTATTTATTTGTGTGTGTGTGTGCTTGGAATGTCTGGAAGGGAAAAAAGCGATTCTATTCTGCGCATAATTAGTACTTTAAAAAAATTTGATTTTTTCAAAAATAATAAAAATAAAAAAGAGGGGTAAAAAAAAAGCATAAGAGGGAAGTGAAGATTTTGGTGGGGGGAGGGATGGGCACCCCTGCATCAAACGGGCCGAGCACCGGCGGGGGCATTGATTTCCGTTCGGAATCCTTTTTTCTATCGGGAGAAGATTCATGCTGATTAAGAGATGCGGTTCTTTTGTTCCGTGGCTAAGTGGCGACGGGGGTGAATAACTCCCACGAGTTCCACGCGTCTGCTGTCAATGAACCTACGATGTGTCGCAAGATACTTGTGGACAAGCACTCTCTTAAGTTTTCACATTTTTTGAGTCTGGTAAAGCGAAGGGGAAATGGGATTATGAGATAAAACTTTCTCGCGCCAGACGAAACGAATTATCCTGAGTTTTCTAACTGGGAGAGAGTGAAAGTTTTGAAGAGATGAAGGGGGAAAAGTAAAACCGAAAGAGAAAGAGTGTAAGAGACAAAGGAGAAGTGAAAGGGAAAAGAAATGAAAAAGAAATACGGGAAGGGAGAAGGAGAGACCTTGTGGAAGCAGGGCCTGATTACTGAATAGGCCAACGAGGCCGTGGCCTAGGGCCCCCACATTTTAGGGGCCCCCAAATAGCTAAAATTGCTGAAGTCAATGCCTAAATTTGTTTTATCCTATGCCTAAAATTGTAAAGCCTCTGTACAGGGGGCCTCATAAAAGTATTTGGCCTAGGGCCCCGTGATATCTTAATCAGGCCTGCGTGGAAGAGCAGCAAGGTTTTGAAGAAGGGTTCCGTTGTCGAAGTAAACAATTCTCGTAATTTTGCTTTTGCATGTTTCTCTTAAATTCTTACTCAGTAACAGCTTCTATCTTCTTTCTCTCTCTCCTTTTTTCTCTTCCTCTGTTTTTTTTTTTTTTTTTTTTCAAATTTTCGTAAATAGAACTTGTTAGTGATGGAGATCATTTTTTATTTTTGATTGGGAAAACCAAAAAACAAATCTATTTTGAAACATGGGGAAAAAGTGAAGAGAAAGAAGAGGAAAACTAACAAGATAAATAAATAAAACGAAATAAGAATAAATAAATAAATAATTTAAGAATAACGAAAAAGTAAAAAAAAAATAAAAGGAGATGGAACAACTAAAGTAGTAAAACTTTTGTGAAGAAATGTTGAATGAAAATGTTTCTTTCTCCCTCATCTTTTTTTCCCTTTCTTTTTTTCTGAGCAATGGCAATGCTATATGTTTTCTTTTTTGGCTTCAAACGTCGTGTAGTCCCTCGTTCAAATTGGCAGTCTGTCAACGTCTCGCGTCCCGGTGCTCACTGCTCAACTGACCCAGACCTGCTGACCGGCCGTCCCTACAAGTGGCCCATGCAGCACATGGTGGCGCAGCTAGACGGACTCAGCTGCTATAGTCCCGCTGCACTACCGTGTGGGATATGGTGGCAAAGGAGCACACACACACACCTATCGGAATTCGTCATTGCGAAAAACATTAATTTGAATTGGAGATGCAAACATTTAATTTTTTTTTCTTCAGTTTTTTGCTAAAGTTTACCAATTGATACAGATACAATATTTGCTTTTGTTTTAACAGAGAAAAACCAGAACAAACCTTTTTTTTTTTTTTTTGGGAAATGATTAAAAAAAATAATAATAATAAAGTTACGAAAAAAGAACAAACAGGAAAACAAGAAGAAAACTGAGAAAGGGGTTATAAGAATTGCAAGACGCAATCCCAAAAATGGCCCCCCTGTCATTCTTAAGAGCAAGAATCTGAGAGAGTGTCACGCCTGTGATTCATGACCTCTCAGATTTTTTCCAAAAAATTACCAAATGTTTATTATCTTATTGAAAGACCAAATCCAGAATGTTTTGCTCTAAAGTTGAGTTGTTTAGTTTTTATGGACCCCTAAAGTTGAAGGTGCGGAATCAAAAATTAAGCGGATTTTCAAGACATGGTAATTGCTGTGAGCCAAAACTCTTACCAGGAACTGTTAAACTGCAATTTTCTTTTTGTATATGGAATATAGAAGGTTGAAACTTTACAAAATGAATGTTAAATTTGTGGTAAGTTATTGCCGTAAGGTCAGTAAAGGCCCTCAAAACAGGGCATTTTTGACGTTTTTTAGCGTTTTTGAGGTCCAAAAACAGCTTGTACATTTCAGTTGGCACGGCAAAAATAGTGTTGTTTGAAAGACCAGTGTAAGTACTTTAAAATAATGTATAAATTACCGAGGAAAGTTCAACGTGCTTTTAGTTGCGTAAGGCCGAAATATGAAAAATGTCATATTTTACCGATATTCAAACGGTCAGAACTTCCTCTGCCAACAACATATTGAAATATTTTTTTCGCCAATGTCATACTCTATTCTTTGTCTTAACAGAACAATTGAGTCCTTTGAGGCGAAATGTGAAAAATTTTTTTACAAAAAATTTATTTTTTTCTGTGCATCTTTTGTAAAAAAAAATTTTACATTTCGCCTCAAAGGACTCAACTGTTCTGTTAAGACAAAGAATAGAACATGACATTGGCAAAAAAAATATTTCAATATGTTGTTGGCAGAGGAAGTTATGACCGTTTGAATATCGGTAAAATATGACATTTTTCATATTTCGGCCTTACGAAACTAAAAGCACGTTGAACTTTCCTCGGTTATTTATACATTATTTTAAAGTACTTACACTGGTCTTTCAAACAACACTATTTTTGCCGTGCCAACTGAAATGTACAAGCTGTTTTTGGACCTCAAAAACGCTAAAAAACGTCAAAAATGCCCTGTTTTGAGGGCCTTTACTGACCTTACGGCAATAACTTACCACAAATTTAACATTCATTTTGTAAAGTTTCAACCTTCTATATTCCATATACAAAAAGAAAATTGCAGTTTAACAGTTCCTGGTAAGAGTTTTGGCTCACAGCAATTACCATGTCTTGAAAATCCGCTTAATTTTTGATGCTGCACCTTCAACTTTAGGGGTCCATAAAAACTAAACAACTCAACTTTAGAGCAAAACATTCTGGATTTGGTCTTTCAATAAGATAATAAACATTTGGTAATTTTTGGGAGAAAATCTGAGAGGTCATGAATCACCTCATAATGCTAGGCGTGACAGTTTCTCAGATTCTTGCTCTTAATGCGAAAGTGAAAGCGATAGTAGGGAAAATCAAAATAGGCTCAGTTGAATCTCGAAAAAATAATCCAGCTATTTTTTTATTTATTGGAATAAAATAGTTTGCTTTTCCTTTGATGTACCAGTTTCAACCAGATATTTTAGTCGCTGACGTCATGTCAGACGTAAAATTGCGTCACTGAATCTGTCCCCAGTCAAATATTTTTCTTCAGAAAAATGAATGTTTACATCTCTCGCTGTATTACATACACATGTTCAAAACTATTCTAAAGAAACATAACACGAGTGCCCTTAATAATAAATAACGACATAAAATGGCACAATAAAATGCATATGATATCTAGTAATTATCAATAAATATATTCAATGGACAGTTAATTATCGCACGCGTGACTAAAAAGTAAAAAAGGAAATCTTCCAAGCTCGTCAAAACAAACAACTCTAAAACTTCTTTCATTTTCTAACGGAAGTTTTGCCGGTGTTCAAGGGCGGAGTCGACTCTTTGGAAGGGAAGAAGTAGGATTGCTGAGAATTCTACTAATAGAGTCTTAAAACAAACAGGGCCACCACGACAGTAATTTTTGGGAAGGGGGGAATTCTCAATTTACCGAAGAATAAAATACCATTATGTGAACATACCTACATCTAATGAGAAGATATATAATAAGAATGAGTGAAAGAGAGGGAAGAAAAAAATGTTATTTTGTGAAAAAACAAAGTTTAAAAATCAATAGGACTTTTTTTAAGTTTTGAATTGAATTACTTCAACTTTTGCGTTATTTTTGTCAGAACCATCTACATTTTTTCAAGAATCAGAACAGCTTGCTTGGGTTCTTCTGTTCTGATGCATGCTTCAATCTTGATGTTACTACCAGGGTTGCCAGATTTAAGAACTGTAAATACGGGACAGGCTCTTGGGGGGGGGGGGGGGTTGAAAGATTATGTGTAAAATTTGAATTTTAACAGCCTTGACTTTAATATTTAACGTTTCTCACAAATTAAATAGTAAAGAAAAAAATACACAATGATCATATGAATAAAAACTTCATTTTTTACAATTGCATAGTTATTTTCAGTCATGAATATTAGTGGGAAAAGGTTTAACGCTAATTATTGTGAAAATTCATATTTCCCTGTTATTAACTCCCTTTTTTCTTGACTCAGGCCCATCATTTCAAATTTTGCCGCGGGGGGGGGGGGGAGGGCAAAAGGTGACTTTTTCCAAATTTCAATGTAACTTATACCAAAAAAAAAAAGGTCCACTAATATGTAAATACATTAATTTCCCTAAACCAGAGGGGAGGCCATTGACCACCTGTCCTGATGTCCCAAACAACGGGCCTGTCTTGGAGTGAAAAATATAATAGTTGCTTCTACTGATGACTAATGTTGTGCTTTTTTAAAAAGCTGGACGTACCAATAGAATTTGAATGCAAAATAATTTTAATGAGTCATTAACAAAAATTTCGATTACAACTGAGTAGGCATAGAATTAAACCTTACTACTTGAATTCACTAGAAGTTAGCCTAAAACAAATTTAAAAAAAAATCAATATTCAATATTTTTTTGGGGAACACTGTACAGTTTTGTCAATATTATAACATGATAATTACTCTTATATAATGTCAGAATATTCCTTTTTTCGAAAATCGTATTTGCTACTTGATTTTACTGCTGCAATAATTATTTCTAAGTTTTGATGGTCTTTAGGTTGCCATAAAGCTCACTGTAATTTATATTTCTGTAGCTCATTGTAAATATTATGTATCTTAATGATTTTAAAAATAGTATTTGTTTGCCAAATGGAATAATATTTATTTACATCTTTTAGTATAAAAGCAAAACGAAGCGAAGCAAATTTCAAAAGATTGAAATTCATTGATTCAAAAAATCTAGTGACAAATAGTAGCTGAACACATATTTCTTACATAATTGAAAAATTGAGAAGGGTTTTTATATAATACGGCATAGTAAAATCATTAACAAGGAGATACACACCACTTTTACAATGAACTTTTGTTGAATTGATTGACACAATAATTTCTACCCTAAATGAATGGAACACTAACATTACTTTAGAACAGGAAAATATTATAATTCAATCAATTTTCTTATCACTCTATCTCACATTTTTTTTTGTTTTACTTCATTTTTTTTCTGAAAACAATATTTCGTTTTGAAAATGCTGCTTCTAGCCAAAATACGGGACTTAAACCGTCCCGTATCAAAGTTCCCCGGGACGCTGGACAATATTTCAAAAAACGGGACTGTCCCTTGAAATCCGGGACGTCTGGCAACCCTGGTTACTACAGCTAATTCTTCTGAAAGTTTTCGATTTTTGTAGGTTTTCTACAAGTGGATCAACCAATAACGGATCCAGAAATGTTCCAAGGAAGGGGCGATTGTTTTTTTTCTACACCCCCCCCCTCTATTTTTAGCACATATCCTAGTTAACACAT
>JAXGGA010023988.1:0-12725 GCA_038373865.1 Uloborus plumipes
GGGGGGTGTGGGGTGGGGGTGGGTTGGTGGTGGGGGGGGGGGGTGGGTGTGGGGTGGGTGGTGGGGTGGGGGTGGGGGGTGGGGGTGGGGGTGGGGGGGGTGGGGGGGTGGGGTGGTGGGGGTGTGGGGGTGTGGGGGGGGGTGTGGTGGTTGGGTGGGTGGGGGGGGTGGTGGTGGGTGGGGGGGGTGGGGGGTGGGTTGGGGGTGTGGGGGGGGGTTGTGGGTGGGTGGGTGGGGTGGGGGTGGTGTTGGGGTTGGGGGGGGGGGTGGTGGGGGGGGGTGGGGGTGGGGGGGTTGGGGGGTGGGTGGGGGTGTTTTGTGGTGTGGGGGGGTGGGGGGTGGGGGGTGGGGGGGGGGGGGTTGGTGTGGGGGGTGGGGTGGTGGGGTTGGGGGGGTGGGGGGGTTGGGGGGTGGGGGGGGGGTGGTGGGGGGGGTGGGGGTGGGTTGGTGGGGGTTGTGGGGGGTGGGTGGTGTGGGGTGGGGTGTGGTGGGGGGTGGTGGTGGGGTGGGTGGGGGTGGGGGGTGTGGGTTGGGGGGGTGGGGGGTGGGGGGGTGTTGTGTGTGGGTTGGGGTGGGGGGTGGGTGGGGGGGTGGGGGTTGGGGGTGGTTGTTGGGGGTGTGGTGTGGGGTGGTGGTGGGTGTGGGGGTTGTTGGGGGGGGTGTGGGGTGGGTGGGGGTGGGGTGGGGGTGGGGGTGTGGGTGGGGGGGGGGTGGTGGGGGGGTTGGGGGGGGGGGTGGGTGGGGTGGGGGGGTTGGTTGGGTGTGGGGTGTGGGTGGGGGTGGGGTGGTGGTTGGTGGTGGGGGGTGGTGGTGGGGGGGTGGGGGTGGTGTGTTGGGGGGTGGGGTGGGTGGGTGGGTTGGGTGGGGTGGGGGTTGGGGGTGTGGGGGTGTGTGGGGTGGTGGGGGTGGGGGGGTGGGGTGGTGTGGGGTTGGGGGTTGTGGTGGGGTGTGGTGGTGGGTTGTGGGGGGTTGGGGTGGGGGGGGGGTGGGTTTGGGGTTGTGGGGTGGGTGTGTGGTTGGGTGGTGGGGGGGTGTGGTGTGGTTGGGGGGTGGGTGTGTTGGGTGTGGTGGGTGGTGTGGGGTGGGGGGGGGTGGGTGGGGTGGGGGGTGGTGGTTGGGGGGGTGGGGGGGTGTGTTGTGGTGGGTGGTGTGGTGGGGTTGTGGTGTGGTGGGTGGTTGTTGGGGGGTGTGGGGGGTGTGGGTGGGTGTGGGGGGTGGGTGGGTGGGTGGGGGGGTGGGGGGTGTTGGGTGGGTGGGGGTGTGGGGGTGTGTGGGGGGGTGGTGGTGGTGTTGGGTGGGGTGGGTGGTGGTGGGGGGGGTGGGTGGGGGGGGGTGTGGGTGTGGGGGGTGGGGTGGGGTGGGGGGTTGTGGGTGGGTGGGGTGGTGGTTGGGGGGGTGTGGTGGGGTGGTGGTGGGGGTGGGGTGGTGGGGGTGGGTGTGGGTGGGTGGTGGTTGGGGGGGGGTGGGGGGGTTGTGTGTGGGTGGGGGGTGTGGTGGGGTTGGTGGGGGGTGTGTGGGTGGGGGGTGTGTGGTGGTGGGGGGTGGGGGGTGGGTGGTGTGGTGGGTGTGGGGTTGTGGGGTGGGGGTGGGTGGGTGGGGGGGGGGTGTGGTGTGGGTGTGGGGGGTGGTGGGGGTGGGTGGGTGGTGGGGGTGGGGGGGGGGGGTGGTGTGGTGGGGGGTGGGGTTGGGGGGGGGTGGTGGGGTGGTGGGGTGTGGGGTTGGGGGGGGTGTGGGGTGGGGGTGGGGGTGGGTGGGGTGGGGGGTTGGGGGTGTGGTGGTGGTGGGGGGGTGGGGTGGTGGGGGTGTGGGGGGGGTGTGTGGTGGGGTGGGGGTGGGTGGGGGTGGGGGGTGTGGGGGGGGGGTGGGGTGGGTGTGTTGGGGGGTGGGTGGGGTTGTGGGTTGTGGGTGGGTGGGGTGGGTGGGTGGTGGGGGGGTGTGGGTGGGGGGTGGGGGGGGTGGGGGTGGGGTGTGGTGGGGTGGGGTTGGGTTGTGGTGGGGTGGGTGGGTGGGTGTGGGGGTGTTGGGTGGGGGGGGGGTGGGGGTGGGTGGGGGTGTGGTGGTGGGGGGTGTTGGTGGTGGGGGTGGTGGGGTGGGTGTGGGTGTGGGGGTGGGTGGGTGGGGTTGTGGGGTGGGGGTGTGGGGTGGTGGTGGGGGTGTGGTGTGGGTGGGTGGTGTGGGGGGTGGGGGGTGGGGGTGGGTGTGGGGTGGGTGGTGGGGGTGTGGGGTGGGGGGGGTGTGTGTGGGTGGGGGGTGGGGGGGGTGGGTGGGTGGGTGGGTGGGTGGGGTGGGGGGGTGTGGGGTGGTGTGGGTGGGTGGGGTGGGTTGGGGTGGGGGTGTGGGTGTGGGGGTGGGGGGGGTGGGTGGTGGTGGGGTGTTGTGTTGGGGTGGGGGTGTGTGGGGTGGGTGGGTGGGGGGTGGGGGGTGTGGTGGTGTGGTGTTGTGGGGGGTGGGTGGTGGTTGGGGGGTGTGGGGGGTGGGTGGTGGGGGGGTGGGGTGTGGGGTGGGGGGTGGGGGGTGTGTTGGGTGTGGGGTGGTTGGGGTTGGGGGGGTGTGGTGGGGGTGGGGTGGGGTGGTGGTGTGGTGGTGGGGGGGTGGGGGTGGTTGGGGGGGGTGGTTGTGGGGTGGTGTGGTGGGGGTGGTGGGGTGGGTGGGGTGGGTGTTGGGGTGGGGTGGTGGGGGTGGGTGGTGTGGGGGGTGGGTGGGTGTTGGGGGTGGTGGGGTGTTGGGGGTGGTGGTGGGGTTGGGGTGTGGGTGGGGTGGTGGGGGTGGTTGTGGTGTTGGGTGGGGGTGGTGGGGTGGGTTGTGGGGGGGTGGGGGTGGGTGTTGGGGGGTGTGGGTGGGTGGGGGTGGGGTGGTGGGGGTGGTTGTGTGGGGGTGGGGTGGGGGGTGTTGGGGTGGGTGGGTGGGGTTGGGGGGGGGTGGTGTGGGGTTGGGGGGTGTGGGTGGGTGTTTGGGGGTGGTGGGTGTGGGGGTTGTGGTTGGGGTGTGTGGTGTGGTGGGTTGGGGGGTGGGGTGGGGGTGTGGTGGGGGTGGGGGGGGTGGGGTGGGGGGGGTTGGGGGGTGGTTGGTGGGTTGGTGGGGGTGGGTGTGGGGGGGTGTGGTGTGTGGGTGGGGGGTGGGTGGTGGTGGGTGGGTGTTGGTGGGGGGTGTGGGGGGTGTGGTGGGGGTGGGGTGGGTGTTGTGTGGGGTGTGGGGGGTGTGGGGTGTGTGGTGGGGGGGGGGTGTGGGGGTGGTGGGGGTGGGTTGGGGGGTGGTGTGGGTGGGTGGGGGGTGGGGTGGGTGGTGTTGGGGTGGTGGGGTGGGTGGGGGGGTGTGGGGTGGGTGTGGGGTGGGGTTGTGGGGGTGTGGGGGGTGTGGTTGGGGTGGGTGGGGGTGTGGTGGGGTGGTTGGGGGGTGGGTGGGGGTGGGTTGGGTGGGTGGGGGTGGGGTGGGGGGTGGTGTGTGGGGTGGTGTGGGTGTGGGGTTGTGGTGGTGGTGTGGGGGTTTGGTGGTGGGTGGGTGGGGTGTGGTGTTGGGGTGGGTGGGTGGGTTGGGGGTTGGGGGTGGTGTGGGGTGTGGGTGGTGTTGTGGTGTTGGGGGGGTGGTGGTGGGTTGGGTGGGGGTGGGTGTTGTGGGTGGGTGGGGGTGTGGGGGTTGGTGTGTGGGGGTGGTGGGTGGGTGTGGGGTGGGTGTGGTGGGGGTGGTTGGGGGGTGGGTGGTGGTGGTTGGGTGTGGGGTGGGTGGTTGGGGGGTGGGTGGGGGTGTGGGTGTGGTGGTGGGTGGGGTGGGTGTTGGGTGGGTGGTGTTGGGTGGTGTGGGGGGTGGTGGTGTGGTGGGTGTGTTGGGTGGTGGGGTGGGTGGGGGGGTGGGTGGGGGGTTGTTGGGTTGGTTTGGTGGGTGTTGGGGTGTGTGGTGTGGGGGTGGGTTGGGGTGGGGGTGGGGTTGTGTTGGGTGGGTGGGGTGGGGGGTGGGGTGGTTTGTGGTGGTTGGGGGTGGGTGTGTGGGTGGGGTTGGGTGGGTGGTTTGGTGGGGGTGGGGTGTGGTGTGTGGTTGGGGTGGGGGGTGGGTGTTGGGTGGGGGGTGTGTGGGGTGTGTGGTGTGTTGGGGGGTGGGTGTGGTTGGTGGGGGGGTTGGGGTGGGTGGTGGGGTGGGGGGTTGTGGGTGTGGGGGTGGGGTGTGGGTGTGTGTGGTTGGGGGTGGGTTGGTGGTGGGGTGGTTGTTGTGTTGTGGTGGGGGTGGGGGTGGTGTGTGGGTTGTGTGGGGTGTGGTTGGGTGGGTGTGTGGGGTGGTGGTTTGGGTTGGTGGTTGTGGGTGGGGTGTGGTGTGTGGGGGTGTGTGGGTTGGTGTGTGGGGTGTTGGGGTGTGGGGTTGGGTTGGTTGGTGGTTGTGTGTGGGGTGGGGGGGGTGTTGTTGGGTGTGTGTTGTGGTGGGGTGTGGGTGTTGTTGTGGTTGTTTGGGTGGTTTGGTTTGGTGGTGGGGTGTTGTGGTGGGGGGTGTGGGGGGGTGGGGGTGGTTGTGGGGTTGGGGTGTTTTGGTGTGGTGTGGGGTGTGGTTTGGTTTGGTTTTGTTGTGGGGTGGGTGTGTGGTTGTGTTGGGTGTGTGTTGGTGTTGGGGTTGTTGGTGGGTGGGGGTGTGGGTGGGGTGTGGTGTTTGTGTGGTGTGGGGGTTGGGGTGGTGTGGGTTGTGGTTGGTGGGGGGTGTTGTGGTGTTGGTGGTTTGTGGTTGGGGGTGGTGTTTGTGTTGGGTGGTGGGTGTTTGGGTTGGGGTTGTGGGGTATGTTGGTGTTGTGGGGTTGGGGGTGGTGGTTTTGTGTGGGTGGTGGTTGGGTGTGGTGGGTGGTGTTGTTGGTGGGGGTGGTGGGGGTTTTTGGGTGTGGTTGTGTTTGTTGGGTGGGGGGTGGTGGGGTGGGGTTGGGGTTGGGTTGTGGTGGGTGGGTTTGTGTGGGTTGGGTGTTTGTTGGTGGTGGTTGGTGGTTGGGGGGTGTGGGTGTGGGTGGGTTTGGTGGTGGGGTTGGTGTGTTTGGTGTGTGGTTGGGGTGTTTTGTGGGTGTGGGTTTGGTTTGGGTGTGTTTTTGTTTTGGTGGGGTTGGTTTGGGGTGGTGTGTTGTGGGGGATGGGTGGGTTTGTGGGGGTGTGGTGATGGTTTAGGGGTGTGGTGTTGGGGGTTGTGTTTGTTTTGTGAGTTGGTGGTTTGGATGTTGGTGTGTTTTTGTGGGTAGTGGTGGTGGGTGTGGGTTTTAGTGTTGGTTTGTGTTGGTGGGGGGTTGGATGTGGGTTTGAGTTGATAGGGGGGGTGTAGTTGGGTGTTTGTGTATGTTGGTTGGGGTTGGGGGTTTGTTGTTTGGTGTTGGGTGTTTTGTGGTGTTATTGGGTGGTGGGTTGTTGGTGTGGTGTGGTGGTGTTTGTGGGGTTGTGTGGTGGGGGATGTGGTTTTTTTGGGTTAGGTTTGGTTTTTGGATGTGGGGTTGTAGTTGGGGTGTGGTGGTGGTTGTGGTGGGATGTTGGGGTTGGTTGGGTTTGTAGGTGTGTTTGGTGGGGTGTTATTGGGTGTGGTTGTTTTTGGTGGATGATTATAGGTGAATTGTTTGTGTAGGTTTGGGTGTTGGTTAAGGGGGTAGGAGTAGGGGATTATTTTGGATTTTTGTGGGTTGGATAGAAGGGTTTATTTAATGTTGGTGGTTTGATTTTTGGAAGAGTTTGTGTTATTTTGTTATGGGTGGAGCTCATAAAATTATTATTTTATAATTTTTTTTTTGTAATTTTTTTTTTATAATTTTATTTAATTTATTATTTTTATTAATTTACAATTTAATTTATAATTTTATTATATTATTACGTTTTATAATATTTATTAATTTTTTAATATTTATTGATTATAAATATTAATATTTATTTATTTAATTATTTTTAATATTTGTTTTATTTATTATTATTTTAATTTATTAAATTATTAATATTATATATTATTTAAATTTATTTAAAATTATTTTTTTTTATCAATTATTTAATATTTTATTATTTATTTTTATAATTTAAATTTTATTTATATTTATATATAATTTTATTAATATTATTTAATAATTTAAAACTATTTTTCAATTTTTTATTTTTTTTATCAAAAATATATATTTAAATTTTTAATTCTTTTTTATTATTTTTTTAAAATTTTTTTAATTATTACTAATATTAAAATTTTATTTAAATATTAAATTTAAATAATATATATTATTATAATCCTTTATTAATATTTTTTTTAAAATATTTAAAAAATTATAATATATATTAATAATTAATAATTTAATAATTTATTAAAATTATAAAATTTATTAGAATATATTATAATTTTATTTTTTTATATATTATTATATTATTTTTTAAAAAAAATAAAATATAATTTTTTATATTAATAATTTTTTTCTAATAATTATAAAATGATAATTTTATACAATATAATAAATTCACTATAGAGAGATCACATCTATTAAATTCTTAACGATCCTTATCATACATAAATATTAATACTAATAAAATTAAAAATCTTCATTTATAATTATTTATATTTTTAAAAACCTTTATTTTTCTTTTAAATTTTTTCCTCTCCTAATATCCCCCCCCCCCCCCCCCCCCCCATACCCTCCCCCCCCCCTCCCCCCCCCCCCCCCCCCCCCCCACCCCCCCCACCCCCCCCTCCCCCCCCTCCCCCCCTCCCCTAATTAAAGTAGAAAATTTACACATGTCTTCATTTACTAATCATTACAGCATTTAATATTATTTATTTTCTATTTATATTAATACCACATCATTTTTCCTTTATCAAATAATAACGCACCCTCTCCTTAAAGAAAAAAATCTAACAACAAACTATCAAGATGAGTCCAACCGTCACTCGATTAAACAGAAATGTGTTGCTAAAAAGTGAACTGATAATTCACACGCGCGCACATCGCACACGCGCACTCTCATCGACTCTCGCGCTAGGATTAGGGTCGCGCACAGAGTAAACTATCACAGACGTGACTAGGAGGGAAGTCGCACAAAAGCTCTCGCGCACTCGGGGCAAATAATTCCTCCCAAGACCCTGAAAGTTATAGCGTTAAATTTTTAAGGAAATGTGAAGGTGATGGTCAACGTTACATTTTCCCGGACGAGGATGATGTTGAATGGGTTAAGTTGGGACAGATTTCAGATACACTTCCTGTTCCAGACTATAATTGTTAGAATTTTTAAATTTGCTTGAATGTTCTCTCACAAAGAACTACTGCCCATTCCATAATTGATTAGTTATTTTGTGCAATTTTTTGTATATAACCTAGAATTTGTTTTATTTGTAACCTGGAATTTTAGTATTTGTAACCTAGAATTTGTCTTAATACTCATAAAAATTAGTATTTATACTATCTCATTATTTATATTATACCTACATTCAACATAAGTTTGACAAAATTAAGTAGGGCAGTTGTTAAAAACCAGGCTTTGCTCTCAAACCATTACTATACTCAAATTCCCCCGGCCACGAGGTAATTTAGGTATAGTGAAACTTAATTAGCCATTAATATACAAATGCATCTATTAACTTGAAATTTATGAAAAACTATTCTAGAAACTTACAATGCTAAGATGAAACAAGAAAAAGAAAAATATATGTATATAATTTTTTTTACAGGACTGGAAAGCTCAAAGTAGGTCCTTTTTGTACCCAAATTACCCCGACCCACCCTACTATTTATCGGTATTTTATGTAGATATTGAATGTAAGTTTTTTTTTTTTTTGTATTAAAACGTGTATTTTTCCGTATTTCTTTTATATAATTAAAATGCAAGCATTTTTGACACTATAAAATAGCTCTTTTAAAGCGCTTTCGGATGATATATTTCAGTTTTGCAATATTTCAATCTATGATGGAGTTTTAAGCAGTAAACGAACGTATTTACCTGTAAAAGCGGCCATTTTGATGACGTCATCACAGGTGGGCCCTTGACCTCAGTGAGAAAAATTAAATATCTTCTAAATAGCTCTTTTAAAGCGCTTTCAGATGATACATTTGAGTTTTGCAATATTTCAATCTATGATGGAGTTTTAAGCAATTAAACAAACGTATTTACCTGTAGAAGCGGCCATCTTGATGATGTCGTCATGGGAGTTCATGACCCCTGATCAAGTGTCTCCCGGCGGTTTTTTGTTCTTATATATGTACATAAGCTCTGTACTAAATTTCACACTGGTATCCGGAAGTGAAATATTTCGGCTGTTTTTGTCGCTAACTCCACAGACTATTAAGTATTCATGGAAGACATTGAAACTTGTGAGTAACAACTGTTTATTAGATCTTACCCCAATGTTTGAAACAAGAATTTAAATCTAGATGATGTAATGATGCCCAATATAAGATTTCAGGCGCCAAAACGAACAACCAAGGTGTTGGTTCTCAATCTAATCGTTTGAGCTCTAATTCCGGGCTGTACTAACTAGGCATTATAGGAATTTTTACAATGAGATACACCAGGGGCGCACCCAGGATTTAAATTAAGGGGGGGCTAATTTCTGGCATCAAGCACCCCTACCCCTTTCAAATCCAGAGGTCATTGGATTAAAATTTTAAAATCGCGAAAATACTAAACTTTAATAGATTTCCCCCTCCCCTTCTTTCTTTTTACTTATTTTTTTCCGAAAGAATAGTGTAAAGCTTTGCTTTTTTGATTGGAAGCTCTCTTGCTTCTGTTAAATTCTATGTGAATTTTTTACTTATTTATCAAATTGTGTTTATGTAAGAAAATAAATGGTAAATACTATGAGGATCTTCCAACCTTATTGAAGATGGGGTGATTAATGCACTCACGAGAATAGCGTTATGATACGATCATTATGAACAAAGACATAAAGTAGAATATTCAAACATACTGGTAGGGCGTTCATGGGTTCTCCCCGGAAAAATTTCTGAAAAGTGAGCTCAAAAACACAACATTTAGACAACTTTTGGTCATGTTAAGGAGATTTGAGACTTGCCGGCCCTCATCTAATATTTTTTCAAAATTTTAAGTCTTAAAAACGTTATTATTGCACGCCATTTTGGCAATTGTTTGAGGGTGAGGTTTAGGAATGTTTCTATATTAAGCTTCGAAAAGCGCAGTTTGAGAGACATTGACTAATCTTAGGAAAAGCACGAGTCAGGGGCCCATTGTAAATTTTCGAAATTAATGTCCAAAAAACACCATAGTAGGCCCGCTTGAAAATGTTAGGAGAATGAATGGGGGTTTTGGAACTCTTCACTAACGGTTTTTTAATGTTGAAATTCCAAAAACGAAATTTATAACTATCCAGTTAATCTTAGGAAGAATAGGGTTCGACCGCTCTCAACCCGAAATTTTTCAAACCTGAAGTCTAAACAACGCAATAGCATCTTTGATGATGTTAGAGAAAGGCATACAGTTCGGTTTTCACCTCTGAATGTTTTTTGTCGCAATTAAAGATCTCAAAACTTAATTTTAAACGATTTTCGGGATCTTTCCTCGAACATTTTTTGAAATTGAAGTTTTAAAAATGTCATTGTAGACCATCTTTGATGACGTTATGGGAATGGATGGAATGTGGAACTCTCCACAGGATATTTTACCCGAAACTGAGCTTAGAGAAATCCAGTTCCATTGTTGTCGATGTTAAGAGTTCGGAGGCCTTCCTCAGGAAAGTTTTCAAAATTTGAAGTCTTAAAAATGTGGTTATAGTCCATTTATCGGTAGCCATAGCGATATGATTCATGTACTCTGCACCAGCAGTTTTTCGTAATTAAAGTTCCAGAAACAAAATTTAAGACCTTTTATCATTATTATTTCGTGGGAGGAGGGGGCTTTTTTTTTTTTTTTTTAAATTTTTTGAAATTAAAGTTTTAAAAGCAAAACTGTAGACCAAATTCCATAATGGGGCTCGCTTTTCACCTCCGGAAATTTTTAGAAATTCATGTTCCAAAAACCAATTATTAGACGATCTTCAATGAGGACTTTCAGACTTTCTCCCGGAATTTTTCTTTCATGACTTGAAGCTCTAAAACTATAGCTCCTTTCTAACTTCAACGCCGAAAAAAAGAGAGGAATTAGGTTCAGATACCCCCTTCCTCCCATTTTCTTAGCTATGTTTTTTTTAATATTTTTATTTCAAATCAAAATGGAGAAAATAGGAAAAGATTTTTCAGTTAAATATTTTGGTTTTCTGTATTGAAATTTTTAATTCCCTTCCAGTGCCTTCATTGGTTAGAAGTACAGAAGTTTGTGGCTTTAGTGTAAGGTTTTTATTTTATTTTATTTATTTTTATTTTTTGACTAATTTGTTTATTATGCAAAGATACCCTTCGGTCACTTTTTTCTGTTTTTTCCCCTCTCTTTCATACTTCCTTTTCTTTTAATACCATTTTATATTCTTTATAATCTGTTTTAACTTTTTATCAAGCATGTTTCTCAGAAAATCAGTGGCGGGCTAATCATGTCGCAATTGCCTTCCTCCCCCCGACCATAGAGGGCTTTTATGAAATGGATTCAAAAAATGCGCATGAAAAATGTTTTATAGAATTCTGTTTTTGACAGAAAGGAGCTTTAAAAATTTCATTATGACGAGCCTTCAAACCTATAATTCGCCACTGCGAAACATCATGATTTTCCATGACAAATCCTCGAAATTAAAATTATTTTGGTTTTGATGGTGAGACGCTCTGTGATTTGAAGTTCTATGCTTTGCTGAGGCCCCATTCTCGTGCCTCATGCGTCTGCACATGTACATGATTTAATTGAAAACAATACCTTGGTTTCCTGGAAATTGTAGACGAGGGGGAGCGGTCTTTTATAAGTGAGAATTTACCCACGTTCCCCTAGACTTAAAAAAGACAAGGTATATGTTATACGTGTGCGTATTTGTTATTTCAATTGGATTCAAAGTGTAGTATATATTGAGTTATTAATGACTTGAATTTTTTCTGACACCGTGGAAAAAAATTTAAATGTCGTTGATGCTTAAGGCTTCAAGTCCAGTTTTGTCATAGGGGGAGCTTAAGCCCCCAAAGCCCCCTCCTGGGTGCGCGCCTGAGATACACTGTCAACCTAACTTTGCAAAGTTGCAATGTATCCGATATAATTCACAAAGTTTAAATTTTTAAAATGTTATAGCAACATAATAGCTCGCCAATCTAAAAATGAGGAATGTAAAATTCTAAAGTTAGCTCATTTATTGAAATTAAAGTGGAATTTAAAACAGGGTTCATACTTATTTTTAAAAATGAAAATTAAGGACTTTTTAAGGACTCTCAAAAATTTTTAAGGACTCATAGGAAAATATTTTTTTATAGCTCTAGGAACACAATTTCAAAGTACTCGATTTACGAGTATGTAATGTTTTTAAAATGCAGAGAGATTTGCAATAGACTGATTCAAATGACAATGAATGATTATGAGCTATTCAAATGACTACCATTTTGAATAGCTCTTAAACAATTAGCCTTAAACATAACCTGGCATTATACTTAATGATGACACTGACCCCAATGGCTTCACCTTTTGGAGCAGAAAAATTGCCACTTTGGAGCAGTCAAATGTGCTTTTAAAGCAGCTCCATAAATATCAATTAATGATCCAATATAAAGCAATAACTGTACAAGGATTCAGAAATTTGTAACTAATGTTTTCACTGGAAATTACTTCTCAAATTTTTACTTAAGTGTACATGCAATTATACTTAAGCAAATTATTCAAAAATCCTGAACATGTCACATTGTTTCTAAATTTAATTCTAAAAACAGATTTTTTTTTTGATTCACAAATGTTTTAGCGTCAAAAATGCTCAGGTCAAAAAATAACCTATTTAGAAATAAAATATGCTGCTAATTGCATAAGAGCTGAAAGTTTTGTTTTGATCATCCTTTTTCTAAGCTTATGCAAATTAAAAAAAAATAGTCTTAAAAAAAAGCCACTGAAACTAAACAAGAGTTTCATTAAATAACTGAAAACAATGACAACTTGATCAATATTATCTTTTAACTGAAAGGAATTGAAACAAATGGCTAGTGTTCGCAAATTTTGCAGAAGTTTTCACAGACGAAAGTTTAAAAAAAAAAAAAAAGAATTTTTAATTTGGATGAAAAATAATACGAAAGAGTATGAGTTTAAGCTTTACAGACCACTGAGAAATTATTTAAAAGCTGAAGTTTCAATTCTCGTAAAGGATGCAAAAAGATTGCACGCACACACCCTGACGCTATTTTCCGACATTTTAAGATTTAAAACATTGAGACTAAAACAGAAATAAAAATATAGACATTTAAACTAACGATTTCGGTAATAAATAAATAATAAAAAGGTGATTTTAACAACGAAAGCGTTTTGGCGCAGCTTGGGAGCAAAATAAGCAAAAAAAATGCGTTTTGGAGCACTTAGGAGCAGGTGGCATTCGGAGGTGCACATCGGCGCAATTGGAGCAGCTTTGGGATCAATGTGATGATAACCTCTACAAATGAACGTGAAAGTTTTTTTAATTAAGGAAAATTTTCCAAAATTAAGGCCTTTTTAAGGGTTTTTTAGGGACCTTAATTTTGCTCGATAAAATTAAGGGTTTCTTAAGGGTTTTTTAAGGAAGTACGAACCCTGTTAAAATATTTTTCTTCATTAAAATTGCAATTACTTGCAGTAGGAAAATTTTTTATCAATATGTATAAATTTTAGTTTTTTTCTTATTAATTGCTTGTTTAAATTTATAAAATAGATATTCACAAG
>JAXGGA010023989.1:0-12725 GCA_038373865.1 Uloborus plumipes
GGGGGTTCCGGATCAGGTTGCGCCTGGGGCCTCAAAATCCCATGATCCGCCACTGGTGGGAGAAGCTTGACTATCCACCCTGTAGCCCGGACATGTCACCCTACGATTTCCATGTGGGAAAAGCATCTGAAAAGGAAGCGCTTCATCTCGGACAACAAATTCAAGGACACTGTGAAGGACTTGGTCTCGTCACGGCCACAGAAATTCTAAGAACAAGGAATCCTTCAGTTAATTAATCTGTGGGACTACTGCGCTGATGCCTATGGTGAATACTTTTAATAAAGACTTCATTAATACCAACAGTATTGTTGGGTGCCTTTTCATTTGAACAACCCTAATATGATTAAACTAGCCGGGTACCCGGCCCTGCCCGGGTTTCTGCCGGGTATGGTGTTTTAGTGACACTCGTTCATGAATTTTTCAACATTAAAGTGCATATCTATATACACAAATGGCTACTTCTGTAAAAAATGGAAATTTTTTCTGTCTGGACAAACTAAAAAACTGTATTACACACCGTAAATACAAATGCAAGCAATAAATAATGTTTAGGTAAATCGGAAATGTTATAAGCTTGGTACAGGGTGCGGCGGAGTAACTTGCAGACTTGAAAAGTCAACTAAGGGAAAAGTACTTCACAATTTACTACTTTTTATAAGATATGGTACCCATTCTGAATTTTTATATTAGTTAGATTTAAAAACTACATGGGAAGAATGGCGGCTCCTGTTAATGATGCACTCATCTACCCTAGATTTGAAGTTTTGTTGCACTCTTTCGAGCATATCGACTGGGATGTTGGTGATAGCAAGCCGGATGTTGTTCTTCAGGCGTTGCAGGGTCCGGGGCTTGCCCATAAAAAATAGTCACGGCGTGTCAAGTCGGGGGAGCGGGCTGGCCACGGTACGTCACCTTTCAAGGAGACGTTATCACTCAACTGGTGAACCACAGCAAGTTTGTAGGGATGAAACTGGAGTTCGTTGTGAAGAATTCGTCTCAGTGTTCAATCAAAAATACCCAAAGCAGCAGCGTGTTTACGCGTCGAACGCCTGGGAGAGCGCAAAAATGACTCCCTCACTTTTTCGACGTTTTCTAGGGTTCTGGGAATCCGTTGACCTCCTGGGCCTCTTTTTGCCACACCCCCACTTTCCCTGAATGTTTTCACCCACAAAACAGTCGATTCCCAGCCAGGAATGGGAACAACGGGCTGAATTTTGAACCGAGTTCGGAAGGCACGTTGAGTGGCGACCACCGAAAGATTATTTGAAAAGTAAGATTCGGCGGCGAGCGCTAATAGTTCTTTCGTCCAACGCATGGTGACAACTAAACTATGAGATAACAAAACTTCAGGAAACTCTCCTTTAAAATTAGACTCTTTCCAATCCTTTCTGACTATTCCTTGCTAATTAGCATCCAATTAAAATCAGCAAGTTTCCCTGCCGCACCCTGTAAATTAAAATAAATATATATTTACAATATCAATCGCACTGGAGTCAAGTATTTCCAAACATTACACGTAAAATAAGTCCCATCATTAGTTTATATCCTTGTGACTACATTGGTGAAAATATCTTACGTACCTAACTTAGAAATTTTTTGACTATAAACATTTTCTGTTCTTTAACTGTTGCCAAAATCAACTATCTTTTTATTTACCCCGTTAGCGATTATTGGCACAGATGAATCTAAAAATCCTAAGAAAGCAATAAATCTCATACTTACTCCAGTGAAGCCTTGGTTCACATTTTCATTACGATCACTATTAATATTATTGTTGCCAGGCAATAAATTTTTGCAACAATGGACTGAAAATTTAATCATTTAATGGGGAAACTATATGAAATTTACTATTTTCCATAATAACTTTTTTAAACTAAGCTTTTTAGAAATAAATTATAGCTTATCCTGCTCCCTGTTGCTGTAGCTATCTACGGTGAAAAAATGGTTAAAATCGGTCCAGTAGTTTGGAAGATTACCCCGGACATACGGATACAAAAGTAGTCTTTTATGTATATAGATATATGGATTAAGAAATATTCAACATTACATTCGTTTAAATAGAACTGACTGGACTGAAGTTGGATATTCAGCAATAAAAACGATTTGATCAGGAACCCCATTTGATCGAGATAGTTTTGCATATTTAGCTACCTAAGTCAGTTCGACATGAAATCAAACAGCTAGAACAAAAGTAAAATGACATTGAAGTTCACGTGAAGGTACCTTACCTCTATTCTGATGAAGTTAGGATGTTGAGGTACTCTTGAGATAATGTCTAAATCGTTCTCCAAAATCCAATTTCTTGTATGTCGGTTGCGAGAGCCAGAACGATTCCAACTATTAGCATCTTCCATGCTGATCTTAAAGCGACGAACTTAAATACTTAACGAGGGCGTCACGCTTTAAAATTTTGTGCAATACGAAGGCATCTTGAAACTCACAAGAAATAACTTTAAATGCATCGATGGTAAAAATTTCCAACGTACAAAAAAAGGGTCCGAGTGTTTCTTCCAAAAACTTACCAAAAAGTGTTTGCCTTGTGAAAATACTGTAAAATTGACTTTCTGTAAATGTAGGGATAAAAACGATTTAAAGCACTAAGTTAGATGAATATTCTGAAAAATAGTTTCAAAATCCCATCTGAGTATCATCTTCGAAAACTGCTCAATAAGTTGCTGCCTTGTCAAAATGCTGTAAAATTGTCTGTTTTAAAAAGAGGGGTAGAGACAGTTTAAAGAGCTGTATTACACAAAAATTCTGGTAAAATATTTTTAAAATCTCAAACACCATCAAATATTTTAAAAGTAATGCTTTCAATATTATTCAAAATCTATCACTGTTTACTTTGCTCAGTAATCATGCATCGGATAATTCGTCGAATTAAAATTCTCAGTAGCGTTACATTTCATGTTTCAGGAACATTAAAGATGTTTCTAAAATATTCTCACAATGGATGGAATAAAGATTTCTTGCTCAATCAGTTCGAAAACATTCTAAACCAAACTTTCAAGCATAAAAATATTACTTTCTAGTTCCAGTTAATAATTTGGATCTCAATGTCTAAGTTCGTCAAAAATAATAAAGTATACATCACTTTGATAAATAGATACACTAGCTTGCAGAACATTGAAAAAAGCATAAGACGACGACATTTTCCAGCTCTTTCTAAAAACATTTAATTAAAGTTTCCTCCATCATTATAAAAAGTAAAAATCCGACCTGAAGTCCATCAAGGTTCTTGACTTTAGCAAAAAGTTGTCACTACACCACCAGCGAAAATATTTCTCATAAAAAAATATAACAATAAATGAGTTTTGAAAATATTACTTTCAATGAGCGAACTAGAAATCAAATTTCATCCAATCAATCTCCAGTATAAGAAAAACTAATAAACAGAATCACCTGAACGATACTATAACAATAGTATACAATTATACAAGTCCATTGCTCAAATTAAAAACACATTTATAACGCTAAATTCTCCTTCAGTGACTGGAAAAGCAACACAAGACGCATTTACTCCTCAAAAGTTCACACACCTAATAAACGTCACAGCTCCGTGGATGCCCGAGAAGAAAGTAAACGCTGGGATGGAAGGATCACTGGCGACAAACTCTTTGAAGGATGGGCGGGGGAGTAGGATTGGCGCCATCGCCGCTGTGGGTGGAGTTCTACCGCCAACTTATCGACCGTTCTGAAGTTATTCTAAAGAACCCCATTCGTCTATCAAAAAATCCTCCCGAATCAAACATTACAGCAATGACGATCTTCAAATACATGTTTGAAAAGTTTGTCTTTCTCTCTCTCTTTTTTACCAAAATTGAAACATATGAAATTGCCCTCAAATTTTAGCAAATACAGTAAACTCTCGATTATCCGCGGAGTAAGGACCCCCCCCCCCCCCTTTTACACCATAGAAGATCGCCTAAGCATTTTCAAGATTTTAATTTCGAAAAACTTTTGGAGAGATCAGCCGAATTCTAAAGTTACCACAGTAACAAAGATAGCTCAAAATCACAATTTTAAGATTTCAATTTCAAAAAAATTTCCTCATTACAGCTTCTTTCACTTACCTTCAAAATGGTTTAAACTTGCAGAGTTAAAATTCCAGTTTATGTATAGGTATCTTTTATGGAAAGAAAACATATCTTTACATCAATAAAAATATTCAAAACTTCAATTTGAAAAAAAATCTGCGGTAGTCCTCAGAATCGTCAGCTAAAATCACTAAAGGAATCACTAAAATACCCCAAACTCCAAAGTTTACTAAAAATACCCGAAATTTCCGTTTTCAAAACACCAATATCAGAGTTTTTTCGGGGGGAAACCATATCTTACCCTTTTTCTTTAGATCACCAAGCATAGCCTTTTTTTAAGACTTCAGCTTCGAAGAATTCCCGACAGAGAGAACATCGATGGAGACCTTTAACCTCCTCTCCAAAAGTGTACTAAAACTGCGTTTTTAAAACAAGAATTCCGAAGCATTTATATGATAGAACCCATAAAGCCTCTCTTCCTTAGGCAATTAAAAGATAACCTGAAAAATCATAGCTTCTAAAAAAAATTGTTGCCCCCTCACTTTTAAGCCCCAATCGCAGTCACTGGGTAGCACGGTAATCGCGAACAAACAAATACCACGAATAATCTGAACAATCTACTTATATTAAAAACTGAGTATCTTTCTAACTATCTTTCTTTCTAACTATCTTTCTTTCTAACTATCTTTCTTTCTAACTATCTTTCTATGTCACGCTTCTTTCTCCTGAACGCCAATGACCTGAAAGTCGAACCAGGTACCGATAGATAGGTAATTTTTCAGGCTTCATTAGTTTCAATTGATATAATTATACGATTTTAATTAGCGAAGATATCAATTAATAAGTAGTCAAGTTTGAAGCAATTAAGCCTAATAAACGATTAAATATGAAATCCATTCTTGCAAACCGTCGTTGCTTTGAAACAGTATAATAACAATGATAATGAGAATTTTGAATGAAGGCTTAACTAAATCAAACACGAAACTCATAAGCGGGCCACTTACGTAGAATTTTTATCGCTAGCTACTGGTAATATTTTGAAACATTTATTTGTTGAAGAGCCATCTACTTATATTAAAAACTGAGTGTTTATGTCTGCTTTTTTTCTTTGAGCGAGCTGAACTTACTAAAACTTTCCTCACCATCTTGAAGGCGCGAAGCATCTCAATAATTCGAATGATTTTTTATATAGGAAAAAGTAAAGGCGTGAAGCGCCTATTAGCGAGTCGCCTTGGCGGGGAGTACTTTCTTGAAATTTTTCTCACTACTTTCAAGGCACGAAGTGCCCGTGCAACGCCGGGCCACGTGTGTGGTATGTCTTGAAATCGAATGAACATTAAATTATATCAAATAATATAACTTCAGAATGAGGTAAAAGTTAGAGAGGGGAGACGTTATGCATCAACATGCCGCAGGAAGCTAATCTAGCTGCCCTGGCAGCTAGTAGCTAACTAACTGTCGTGGCCGTCACGAAACTTTCTTCTATATCTATCTTATGAATTCCAGTTACAAAATAAAATACGTACTCGCCCGGATGATTGGAAACAGCTGAAATTTCCCAATTATCGTAATAACCCTGCAAATGCAGAATCAATGAGCGAAATTGGAAATCATTACAAAAGCCTTGTTTAGATTGAGAGTGAAACACCACGCGAAGCTTATTTTAACTCTTTAAACACTCAATGGGTTAAAAACTCTGCTGAACATGAACCATAACGCGGGGAGAGGGGACGCATGCACGACAAAATGAAAACAAAATTTAAAAACTCCGCGTTTGGTAGCAAAAAGGTTCGAGTGTCAGGAGTGGTAACGTCGATGCGACAGAATTTAAGTGTCGAAGCGTCTGAATCACCAAAAGGGAAATGTAGCCATCCCACGCTCGTTGGCTCTTCAAGTGGTTTGAACTTCTCGATAAGGTTATGAAACTTCATACAAAGATTGATTTTGTTCAAGAGTTTATTTAACGAGTATGACTAATCTCATTTCTTCATCTGAGAACAAGGTTCTTCTAGCGTGATTATTTCTCACAACGCGAACTGATTGACGTACACAAATGCTTCATTGCGACTTGTTTCATGCACGGTTCAGTTTTTGTTCAAATGTATTCAATTTTCGTTTGAATACATTTGTAAATTGCTTTTTAAATCAAAAACAAAAGGCAAAATGTGAGAAAGAATACGAAACAAAAGGCAAAATGTGAGAAAGAATACGAAACAAAAGACAAAATGCATAGACCCCGGCGAACTCATATTCAAGGGGGTGTACTGAAAAGCAAATCAATAAAAAAAATTGCAAGCTTATTTCTTTTTAAATTATAATTTATTACTTTCTTTATTTTTCCATGTATAATTTACTTATTTATTCATTTATTAGTTGCCTTTTGTCAATTTTATTTTATTTTTGAAAGCCAGCGGGATAAATGTGCACCTCCTGCCAGCACTCATGAACCTAAACATGACACTAATGTTTCGGTGATGCACTTTAAAGTGAATGTACTTTTTAGTTTGTTGTTTAAGACGAAAATACTATTTTTATTTTATTTCATTTTTTTTTATTTATTTTTTTAATTGTATTTTTTATAGCATTTAAAAAAAACATCAAGATTTTTTTATTTTTTTTAATTTTTTTTCCCCAAAAGGTTCACCTTTTGTACCCCCTGTTGGCGTCCATAACAAAATGTTAGAATCATTCAAATAAAAGAGACCATTACATGATGAACCGCTCAGAGTTGTTCAGAAACCAATGTTGTCCGGGATAAAATTGCGAAAAATGAATGTTCTTCAAAACATTAGTAGTTAAAATTTCAGGTTTATTACTTAGAGAAAACATGTAACGTATACCACGGGGGATCTAGAGGCGGTCATGGGGGCAGAGTTTAATTTGTATAGTAGCTCACGGGAGCTGAGCTCCTGCGTTGCTTTTCAATTTTATGTAAATTTTAACATTTCAATTTTAACTCGTTCTACCTTTTAGGCACAAGTCGAGAAGTTAGGGTGAAAGGCATTCAAACATACAAACGGTTTGTTTAAAAGTATGGTTATTAAAAATCAGAGGATGCCAAATACGAAGAAATGAAAGCTATGAGCAATTATTGATTGATCAAAAACCATTTGCACAAGTAGCACGATTATTTGTTTTAAATATCATCAAAACCATGCAACAAATTCAAAAGTGAATTTTAAATAATTTTGGAAAAAAAAAAACCGACTTCAGTTGGAAATTGCTCTAAAAAGTAAAAAATAATTTTTTTCTTTGAACACCATCGAAACTACTTTTAACATAAGTTTTGAAGTCGGCGCAAAAACAGTAGGTAAAATGATATGAAACCATATTTTGCCAACATTTTTCAGAGAAACCATTGAAAATTAAAGCAGAATATTTGTACCATTGCACAAATGTGTGGTAATCAATGAAATGTATGCAAATGCTCTTAAAGAACCTGGATCCATTAAAATTTATATTTATAGTTGATTTGTAGTTGAGTATGATTCTATACATTGTTTTTGCGCCGACTTCAAAACTTATGTTTAAAAGTAGTTTCGATGGTGTTCAAAGAAAAAAATTATTTTTTACTTTTTAGAGCAATTTCCAACTGAAGTCGGTTCTATTTTTTTCCAAAATTATTTTATCTCATTCTTTTTAGTGTAAATGCACTTAAAATAATCAAAATACAGTTAAAAACTAACAATTACGCTTTTAAATAAAGTTCAGAATAAAGTTTAAACTTAGTTGAATTCCATGTTTTGATTTAGTTAAGCCTTCATTTAAAATTCTCATTATCATTATTATTACTGTTTCATATCAACCACGTTTTGAAACATTCCATGTTTTGATTTAGTTAAGCCTTCATTTAAAATTCTCATTATCATTATTATTACTGTTTCATATCAACCACGTTTTGAAACAATGGATTTCATTTAGGACAAATCGCTGTCATTATTACGATTACTGTGATCCCGATTTCTATTTCGAACGATTTCTGCAGGTTCCCGTTATCAAACCCGGACCACGAGACGATGGGACCAATCGGAAATGATACCCTTTCTAACAAAAAAAGAATTTTTGAAATCGGTCCAAACGTCTTCGAGAAATCTTATAACATACAAAAAAAAAAAATCTCTGACGAATTGTATAACATCCTCCTTTGTTGAAGTCGGTTAATAATTTTCAGAAATAAAAGAATTTTTAAAGTCTTTTATTGTGTATTTAAAAAGAATTTTATATTGTAAAACCCTTCGACGCATTTAAGGAGAGAAAAAAGTATAAGTTGGCATCTGGTCGGCATTTGTAATCTGTTGACACTAACCGTCAGCACGTGTTACAATGAATCCATCCGCTTCTAAAAACAACCCCAAAAAAGAGCTAAAAGAGCAGCTCATACGGGAAGCACCAAAATTACCTCACCTCAACAGCCAACGGGAAGATAGCAATTTCGTAAATCAAATCTGTCGTTTTTGCAACAAAAATAATTCCAAGAGGTGCCACGTGCCGAGGGAATAACTATGTATTTCCCGGTCTTTTAAATTTCTTCCGGCAATGCATTACTAACAGTAAGAAAAATACTTTTTTCGGTGAACGGAACGAAGATCACAATCAGAGGGCCACCACTGAATCTCGCCAAAAATGTGGCCACAGAATAGTGGGTGAAAATTTATGCATACTTATGTCGTTTTTTTTTTTTTTTTTTTTCCAATTATTTTTTTTTCCGGCTGCAGGTGAAATTGATTAAACATCGAATTAAACTTTTTTTTGCAATTTTGGTAGCGAAAACTAACTTGCACATTCAAAATATTAGTACCAATCGAAAAATCAAATTTTTCCACGTATGATGGAATTTTTTCGGAACTTCCAAGTTCTAACTGGAATTATAATTTTTCAGTAACTTTTTCAAGTACAATTCTAAGCCTTTGTTGATGTGGACATGAAACGATTTCATTGTTGGCAGACAGTGAGAGAAAGCTTAATGATTTAAAAAAATTTCCTGAGGATATTTTTTTTTTCTGTTTTTGTTAACAAATAAAATGCTTGTAAATGATTTTAATAAGCAAGGTTTTTGCAATTATTTTCAATTTTCTCTTTTAATTCACTAACAAAACTCAGTATTTGTAGATCTCTCCCCAGTGTTTTCTTACGTTAACCAGAAGAACATATTTAAATATGTTTAAACTTACTATGCTTCTTGGTCCACAAGGTTCATTTTAATACGACGTAAACTACTCAGGGTCAGGTTTATTTCATTATTTATTTTTTAATTTCAATTCAATATTAATTTTGTTAAATAACTAAAATGAATGCGCAAGTCTTTAACAAATCTAAATAGGTGAATGTCCAAGCCATTTATTAAAATACAATAAAAACTGAAAAATATCCGTTCAGAATTTCATCAGCGTCTTTTTTAACCCATTAATAGTTATTTGAGTAAAATAGAGATCGTTAGGATTCCCCAACGTCTTTTCCCCATTTTTGTACGTATGTATATTAAAAAATACAATAAAATAAAAAAACAATTATTTTAAGTGAAAATAAAGTTTAGAATGCGTGTAATTAAAATCATAAAAAATAAAAATATAAAGAAATTCAGACACTTCATATTATAGTTAAGATTTTTTTTTTTTTTTTGCAAGTTTAAACAAGACTTTGCTGTAAAATATTCCAGTAGAAAAAATAACTTTCGCTCGAATTTAACTCAGGGTTCATACTCATTTTTAAAAATCAAAATTAAGGACTTTTTAAGGACTCCCTCAAATTTTTTTAAGGACTCATAGGAAAATATTTAAACAGCTTCAGGAACACAATTTCAAATTTACGAGTACATTAAAATTTAAAGTGCAGAGAGAGATTCGCAATGGACTCTGATTCAAACGACAATGAATGATTAAGAGACTACCAATCTGAATTCGGAACGGAAAGTAACTACAGAAAATGCTACAAATAGGATAAACAAACGACATCGTCTATGCTTTTCTAGAGTTAAGCTTTAATCTTTTTACTCGTTAAATTTACTGTCATTCAGAACAACTTTTCTAAGTTTAGGATTGTTTTGTTTATATTTGTTACTGTTATTTTATTTTCAATGAAGTAATCATTTTTTCAAATATTTTTTTACTAAATTAACCTTATTTTTTACCATTGCTTAAATACGCTAACACTAATGTTGCTTATTTACATGCTTAAGTCCTTTTAAATATTTTATTCTTAACCCATAATGCCTGATATTGTTTTTCCAAAGATATTTTGTATACTGGTTACAAACAGTGTTTAATGGACAGGAAAAATAATAAAAAAATATGATGTAAAAAATAATTTTTTTATTAAGGAAAGAAAAATCGCCCCTTAAATGTTACGATAGACCCCCAGAGGGTAATACTTTTTTTACTAAAATTGTTTTCTGCCTACGATATAATATTTAAAAAGACATTTTAGAAGAAGAAATAAAATCAACAATTAACATAAACTGAGAAGCTGGGAATAACTTTGAAAACTTAGCTTTTTCTCTTGAGATTGTGAACGATGTCATTTTTGATACAGATCACATTAAAGCTGCTACAGAACACACTTTACAAGGGTTATGTGCTGCAATCAGTTAATAATGAATTGAAACAATACCAAGGTACTAATTGAACATTATTTAGTTGAAATGTTCAATTTGGGGAAATTCAGACCCTTTTTTGGATCGTCCCTAAAAAGGGACACAAGGCATTAATGGGTTAATTTCAATTCATTTTGACTGTTGTTTTATTTGTACATTTTTAACTTGTTTTTTCTTTTTCCTTCACTAATTATTCTTAATTTTTTTCAATGGAAATTTTATCAATTGTGGATAATAAAAATTTATGTGTGGAACATCATTTGTGTAAAATTATCATTTGTGGACAAAAATTTCAATGGCGCGAATTGCATCATTGAAATTTTTAGGTGGGAGGTTTTGTGGCCTCCCCGATGTATCAATCTCTTTTTTAAATCCAAAATTACGTAAAATTATACTAAATATGAACTGAAAATGTTTAAAATCTGATAATAATTGAAAAAAAAAATGATCGATTCAGTATTTTATTTTCTGATAGAAGCAACTCTTAAAAAATACGGGATTTCGTTTAAAATTTTCGAATTTAATAAAAAATAAAAATAAATTTCATTCATTTTCTTCTTAAAAAAGCGAATGAAACAACAAAATGCAAAAAATCTGATTCCTGTAGCGGATGCAAAGAGATTGCAGTTTTTAAAGTGATGGTATCAAAAGCATAAAAACGGCATATAAAAGGATTTATTTTGGAGAATTTTTTTTTAAATTGCATTTTAAAGGTCTATGATAAACATATTTTTATTTCTGTGAACACAATTAATGTAAAGATAAAATGAAACGATCCATTCAGCGTTTAACATTTAGACTCATAAATCCGATTTTCATATTGGATGCAAAGAGATCACATTTTTCAAAATGAAAGCATCTGAAGTATAAAAATGGTAAATAAAATAATTTATTAAAGTCAAATAATTTTAGAATACATTTCATTAGGTTTATATGATGAATGTCATTAATAATCACCGATATATTGACCAAAAATTCGGAGGGGAAAATGCGGAAGTAGGGAGGCGTAGCAAAACAGACAATACCAAACTTCCAACATTAACAGATGAAAAAATACATTAATTCCTGAATATTACTGAAACACCACCCCTGTAAGCATCTAACAAAAAAAAAAAAAAATCTTGATAATATTCTGCCAAAATAAGGTCAAAACGTCGCAACAAAGACGTCAGATGGCAATAATTTTAAATAACTGGTCACTCCATCAGAAGCAATCTTATTTTTTCTCCAACCCTTAGCTATTTGTTCGCAGTTCCAAGTTCATTTCAGTTGTATGTTCATTGTTCATTTCGCATATAATTACTATTATTATTATTTCCTTTTTGTTTAAGTCATGAGCTGGAAGAAAAATCCTCACTCTGCATTTTCAGAGAAATCTATAACAGCAATATTGCAGCAAGCCATTTTGATTTACATATGATAAAACAAACAAGTAGAACTATTAAAACAAAATAACTACCTTTTTCAAGTTATTAATTTCGTTAAAAGAAACCAACAAAAAGCGATACATTTTACATTAAAGATTTATCACTTGCCAGAGCATCACAGGCAGGAAGTGTGCGACTTTTTTTTCCGCAAAATTGGCAGATAAGCGATTTCCCTCTTTAACTTCAGAAAAGGCCGAAAAATTATGGGCTTTTACATGGAAATATGCTATGTTTTATTTTGATTTCAGATTTGCTTTTTGAATGAATAATTTGTGAAATGTTCGTTTTGTTTGATCAGCATTTTGTGAAGGGTCCGTTTTGCTTGATCGTACTTTTGTGAAGGGTCTGTTAACGGACCCGAACTTCCTCTGGTCAGACTTCTCACTCCAGCTTTTAATGCATGGAGGAAAAACAAAGAAAAAAACCTGAAACAGTCTTTTGAAAATTAAGGAAAATTTTCCAAAATTAAGGACTTTTTAAGGGCTTTTTAGGGACCTTAATTTTGCTTGATAAAATTAAGGGTTTCTTAAGGGTTTTTTAAGGAAGTACGAACCCTGTAACTATAGCGATGAATTTTTATTGAATACTTTAAATAATTACTTTCACCTGCAAAAGTCATCATCGCAAATAAGGTAGCTTGCTGGTTGCTGGTTTTGAGGCAGAAAAATTCTC